>BMAW01088853.1:114156-298655 GCA_019974015.1 Nephila pilipes | reverse complement strand
CGAATAATAAATTTATTTCGTATAAAGTTAATACAGCTGACTATCAAGTTAATTTTTTTTTCTATCAATAATTTTTCTGTGTACCCTGAGCAAAGAAACCCTATGTTTGTTCAACTTATTGCTTTGTACAATACATATTTTTACAGAGAATTTTGCCTTAAGTTCGGCCCGAGATATTTTAATCTTACTGGAATGTTATCTACATATGAACAAGGTAGTTGTGTTTATATTCAAGATAAATTAAAGGATTTTACATAAAATAAATGTAGCTAATACAATCTGAATAAATTGAAAAAAAATTAATTCTAGGTTCCTGTCCTTACACACAAAGTAGATGGATAGGATATTACTTAGTTTAATTAAACACATTAATTGAATTAATATATTCTGAATAAATTAATTTGTTTTGCTTAATTTAGAGCAACTTAAATTATAAAACAATTACATTGATAAACAATTAGTTTATAGAAAAACTACTTATAATACTGCTGATTTTGAATATCAAGTTAGAATTTCTAAACAAATTTTACATTAATAGGAAAATAATTTTGTCATATTATTACTCATTGAATTTGACTACATTCTTTGATATGTAATAAGCTTATACTAAACATTTTTCCAAAATTTCTATCTATATTTTTACTGATATATAGAAAAATTTATTGAAATTTGAACAATAATGATAAATATTAGATATTTTTTTCGCGTAAAATGTACGATAACGGAATGATTATTTT
Organism: Nephila pilipes; assembly: GCA_019974015.1. NCBI lineage: Eukaryota > Metazoa > Arthropoda > Arachnida > Araneae > Nephilidae > Nephila > Nephila pilipes. Next base: position 297,918 of record BMAW01088853.1, on the reverse strand, counting down.
TACTACTGCCTTTAACTCAATTTTTTTTTGAAAACTGGTGTTAACTTTGCCTGAACGTAATTATCTTTATCTTTCAACAATTTACAAAACACTCTAATTATTATACTACTTTCTATAAGATTTTTGCACTTTGTCTTACATTTTCTTTATATATTACTGTTTAGATATATGACATAGGCTTTATATAGATACTTTTTTTTAACTATATGCTTAATATTATTTTTATTCATTTACTTAATTATTTTTAGTTTTATTTAAAGAATAATTTAGTAATATGAGAAATGTTGAATTTTTACTTACTACCATGACGACGCATGCTATCTTATCTTTGGATTCTAAAGATTTGTTGAGTTAAAATTTCTTATTATGGGTAAACGTTGGATGAGATATAAGAAACGTGAGGAACTTTGATAAGTTTTCTAGGAATGCTGTTCAATACTCTTAAAGAGAACGATATTGATAGGGTAAAAACATATCATTTCTATTCTTATGTATTAAATACTCTTACGTATGCAAGCAGTAAATTTTGAAGTATGCATTGGAATTCAAATAAATAACTTAGACTGTAATATCTTAACTATGTGTAACAAAATATGATGATTAATTTTTCGTTGAATAATACTAATTACATTTTAATTTTTGTGACATTTAATTATTGGTATTTAATTAGAGAAAAATCGTTATTTAACCAAAACACGTAATTTTAAAAGACAACATTTCATGTTTCTACAATCTCTTTTGATAAAATTAACATATTCTTCTTAAAAGGAAAAATACTATTAAACGAGTAAGTAATGTACTTTTGGCTTGTACGTAAAAATAGTTTCTGCTCTATTCGAAGTACACTATTGTGTGATTATAAAATTATGGATGGGATTTCTTTTAAGTTGTTAAGTAAAAATAATTTATTCTTGAATTTGTCTGAAATATATTTTTGAAAACTTTTTTGATATTTATCGCTTTTTTTTAAAAAAAAATTATATTTAAAATATTTTTATTTTTCTAATATGAAACAATTTATATTTAAAATTTTCTATAATATTAAAAATGTATTTTCCACTTAAAAATATTATATAAAAATTTATTTAATTATAAAAAGGACGTTAAGTTTAATTTCTTACATTCTAGTATTAAAACTGTTAAGTTAAATATATATTTTATTTTCTAACATAAAAAAAAAGCTATACTTAACATTTTTCTTAATGCTAGGGGGAAAAAATATGTTTTAAACATTTTATTTTCGTATATTAAAATAATATTATGTTTTTAAAAATTTATTTTCTAGCATAAAAAATGCTTATTATTTTATTTTAAAAGTTATATTAATTTTTTTATTTTATTATTCTAACAATAAAAAAAATATTCTGTTTTAGAAAATTTATTTTTTTCTAACATTAAAACTGTTTAACATTTTATTTTAAAAGTTATATTATTTATTTTTATTTTTCTAACAATAAGAAAAAATATTCTATTTTTGAAAGTTTATTCTTCAAATATTAAAAATTATTCTGTTTTTGAAAATTTATTTTTCTAACATTAAAACTGTTTAACATTTTATTTTAAAAGTTATGTTTTAACTTTTTTTTCTTACTTTAAGAATAATCTTCTTAACATAGATCACTTCAACTAAATAATACTTAATCAAATATAAATAATTTTATGAACATTCAAGTATTTATGTACATGCAAAATAAAAATGCGCGTAAAACAGAATAAGAAAAAAAATCCAATTAATTCAGATTAAAATATGTTCAATCGAACGATAAAAAATATATTAAATAATAATATCCAATTCAACAACTTTGCGCGGAAAGTACTACGTCATAGCTACAACCAATCACAGTATTTCAAGTAGCCGTGTACAACTCCACTCCATACTGACACCACGTTCAAGAAGCCATGCGTTACTACAATGACGTCACATTCAAGTCATTTCGTTTTCCGACAAGACTGGACAAGTCCAGGGTTCAAACACCCTCGTCTTATAGGATGAAAGAGTAGGAGGGGGGGGGACGTTCTACGTCATGTCTACAACCAATCAGAGAACTTCAATAAGCCGTGTACAACTCCACTCTATACTGACGTCATATTCCGAGAAGGGGGGTGACCCTCAACCCGGTCTAAGAACTTGGGGTGAGGGAGGGATAACCCTCCTTTAAGAAGACGGGGAGTTTGATTGACAGGCGCCACTTCCCCTTCTATTGTACTCGCTGTGAACCTGCTATTACAACTAACGATTGAAAATTTGATGACACACACACCAAAGTGAAATACAGAAAAGCGTCGTAAAAAAGGTTGTTCCTCATTCCTGACGATTTTTTCAGTAATAACTTTACGATGGAGTAGCATGTAACAACCCTAGAGATTCAGACCGAATCAGTTGGATATTGCTTGGCTATCTTTTTGAATGTTGAATAGATCCATTTCTTGTACACGTTAATCGGCATAAAGGGTGTATTCTTTATATTTAGTGTAAAAAGACACTTTTTAATATTGCACATACGCGAAACGAGGAATTTTGGAAAGCCCTAATTCCAAAGTTAACAAAATTTTATTTTAAATGTATTTTACCGGCAATTATTGACGGAAGAGCGCCTCGGAAGATGTCTTTGAGAGAGCCATCTGGAGTAGAAGATGCAATTAAAAAAAAAAGTGACTGACTTTATTTTCTGATAAAGTTTACATGTTCTCGAACAGGATTCCATAAGAACTGTACGTGTTACTTATGTATAATTACACTAATATTCTATGGATTACTGCAAAAAAAGAAACTATTTTTTTTTCATCAAATGTGTATAAAATTTTTAAAAAAATCAGTATAAAATGAGTAAGATACAATGTCACACGGGCAGACTTCAAGATTTTTTTAAGCTACATGTTCGACTCTTTTTCTTGTCAACCAATTATCTTTTCCCTTACTGTTCAAAAGATTTATTTGAGAGAGCCATCTGAAGTAGAAGAAGCAGTTAGAAACAAAAAGTGATTAATATTATATTCCAATAAAGTTTACATAATCTCGAAGCGGTTTTCATAAGAACTGTACGAATTCTGTATAAATGAAATTATTTTGATACGAAATGCATATAAAAGGGAATATATATATACTTTTATTACAAATTCACGTTGCTGGGCGTAGCATAGCCCTATTTGACTTTTGTGCCATAAGCCTCTTCTTGTCTTGGAGGAAAAATTCACAAAACAGTATCATTTGGAGGAAAATGCAGCGTAACGTGGGGAAATTTTATAATATCCGTATGATAACATTGAACAAACTTCTCTTTCAAATATTTCTTTTTAAATGTGGCTCCTAAAGATAGTGCAACTGGCACCCCTGTTATAAAAAATTCTGCTTAAATCAATAAATTGTTTCTTGTAGAAAATGTGTTCGAACATTTTGTCTCCTATACTTTAACATAGAAAAATTGAATATCCATTTTGCATAAAGGTAAAAAATTGTATATTTTTTTAGAGAAAATCGGAATTCTAAGAAAGCTATTTAATAAATAATTATATGTGTTACATTCATAGTAATTTATATTAATATTGACACATTTTTCTTTTACCTGAAAATGTGTTTGAACTTAGGCCCATATTCTTCAACATTAGTCGAAGACAGCCATAATACATAATAAATTTAATTTTTTTACCATTTCATTGAAATCGGTGCAAATATAAACTCATTCTTATCGCAGTTGGACATTTCTTTCGTAACGTGTCGATTTTAAAAAAGGGATCTTCAATATTAAAGGGTAAAATTACGTTTGAAAAATATTTTGTTGATATACGAGGTGTGACTATTAAATATAGAGACTGACGTTGTAAAACATTTTATTTTGATGTCATACATATTTACTTATTATCATCTACAATATGCACCATATCTCTATCCCTACAACGCTCCATGCGAATCTTTCATCGTTCAAAACAGTGCTGGAAGTCTTCTGTCAGCTCCTTCAGGACGCGTGCCGCTCTCTTATTCCAATTTCAACGGCTTAAACAACTCAAAAACAGTGCGCGCGATAAACATTCATTGCCATACACTTCTTTCAATAAATTATAAGTTTCAAAATCGTTTTTTTCAAGTACAATTTGCTGCACATTTATCATTTTTCAGGCAAAATAAAAAATAACTCAAAAGCGAACGAAGGCTACGGGTTTACGAATTTGTTTTCAGAAACGAAAGGTACTACATTCGAAAGAGAAGGCTTCACGCTAAACAGCTGTCGGTCGCTGGGCGTACTTCTGTTGTAGCAGTGTCAGTCTTGTTATTTAACAGCCACACCTTGAAAAGGATTATGAATATTGCTTACATGCGGCATTAGAAGTATATCGTCTCGTTCTTAACATTTATTTCATTTGTGCTTTATTTGATTTCACGTTGAATGAAAAATGAGCCGCAATGTTTCTGATTAATTGAATTTTTTCTTTGATACTTTAAATTAAACGTTAAATCTTTCTTTCTTTCTTTCTTTTTTTTTTTTTTTTTTCGTTTTTTAGGGATTTCTTTTTGTTAGTTAATATTTTTGTGATACATACATTTGTAGCGATCGCTCTTCATTATTAAACACCATAGACATCTTAGAAGTTTAATTGAATAATCAATAAATTCACAAATCCAACAGAAAAGACGTCAGTAAAAAAAGAACAACACAATACAATTATTTCAGAATATGTTAGGTTGTTCTCTCTTCAGTACGCGCGGTCTACATGGTACGGATGTGACGTCATACACTTCTTGGTGCTTTCGAACGGGTACCTGATAAGATTATCTCATCATGTGTACCTACTACTGGAATGCTATAGATGAGGGATCCATACCGTTATAGAGATTTCTGATAGGATTATTATTTACGAAGTGATAAACCAGTTGCAAAATATACAAGATAAATTAAAAGTTTATTATACAAGTCAAATTAGATGGAATAAATTCAATTTGAATAAATAATAAATTCTTTTACATAAATTTAATTAGAATAAATATGTTTTGAATAAAATGATTTGGAAGTTTTAACGCGCAAAGTTGTTTAGATAAAAAAATATATTTTGCTACAGTATTATTATATTTAATGAAATATCTGGTATACTTTATACTTTTCTTCATTAATGAACTATTTTAATCTGAATTAACTGGAAGCAATTTTTTTTTTATTTTTCTGCATAAGGTTGTTGGATTAGTTATTATTATTTAATCCGTTTTATTTAACTGAATTATAATATTTTGAATAAATTAATGGGAAGCAAAATTTTATCTTACATTTTTATTCTGTTTTAAGAAAAGTTACTTGTTCTTGATTGTGAGTATTATTTAGATAAAATTCAAAACCTACGTTTACATATATTTTTGGTAACGAATGATTATTATTTTTACGACTAAAAATAAACTCTTTTTAAAACAACATTTTTAAATACGTTGTGAATTTTATCTTCTAGCATAAACATTGTTATTGTATATTTTTTTTATATTTTAAGAATTATCTCATAAATATACTATGAGAAATTTTTTTTTATGTGAATTGGAAATAAATTTTACAGCTTTTTTTTACCCAATGAGTTCGACTATATTCTTAAAGACTGCCAATTTTGTATTATATAAAATATTCAATAACTTTATATGTTCTTATATCAGGCCTGGCCAACGCATGGCCCGGCAAGTATCAACCTGCGGCCCGGGGAGTTGGGTCATTTGAATAAAGATTTAAACTTTTAATGTACATAAAAGTACCAAAGAATCTTCCACCATAAGTCGTTCGTATCTACCCTACCACTATGGGAATATCTCACTACCTGACTCAACTTTTAACACAAATTTTCTTTAATCTTGTTCAGAAACAATTACAAAGCTCGTTTTAAAAAGCGCACGGGCCATCTGGAGCGATTGGGCGATACATAATGTGTAACTAACCAGCAAACTTACTGAAAAGTGTGGGTGTACATTACTAGACGTATGGAGGGAATCCGACACGCGGAAGATGCGAAATAGCAGCTGCCAGTCTTTCTGCAGAAGGCCTAATATATTTGACGCATTGTTTCATACAGACTGACTGCTCGGCGTTTTTTTGATCGCTAATAATTTAGCGCCAGCGTTATGCTGTAACTGCAGGACAATTTTTTAAATTTAATTTCGGAAGGATTAGTCGCTTCCCACGACTCGAAAGGTGAAAGTTGTAGCAGTTTTCAACTTGAGAATTTGAATCGGCATCGAATTCATTACTTGCGTGCGCACGTACATACACGCAAATATATACAATGAGGCCCGCTTTAATAAAATGCATTTCCAATGCTGCCCGCTGGAATAAAATGTAAATTAATTCATTTAACTAAGCATGCTCGCTTAGTTAAATAAATTAATTGAATTTCAGAATAAATTGTGTTAAGTATAAAAAAGCTTAAGTTATGAAATAATTACATTTGATCATCAGTAAGTTTATTGAATATAAAATTCTAGAAATATTCAGTAGATTTATTATTAAATTATTTTACAGCAATATTTTTCTTTCTGATTTGTTTGGTACAAAAAAAAAAAGACTAAATTATGGAATAATTGCATTTGATAATCAGTAAGTTTATTGTAAAAGCATTTGAACTGTTAATATTTGAGAAAAAAAATATCAAGTTTGAATTTCTATATTTCTTTCCTAACAATTTCTAAACATATTTGCTTCGAAATCACCGAAAATATCTGTTATTTATGTACCGATATGTAGAACGCCATGGTCTGTGATCCTTAACTTATCTAGAGTATATTGTCAATAGAAAGGATTTAAGTTTTATGGGATATATTGATTTTACTGTGGGAATATTCTAGTAAAATATCTTATCACTGATAAAACTGTTTACTTACTAGCGGTAGAAGGATTTTCTGAGAAATGCTTTTGTTAACTAATAAGTTGGGAATGTTCTGACAAAATATTACTAATCGTGGATAAGCGAGGGGAAGCTCTGAGAATGCATAAGAAACCGTGATTGTTTGAAAACGACGTAATATGTTTTACGTGAACTATGATCCGATGAAAAAATATTGTAGGACATCACACAACTTTCAGAAACTTAATTTTGAAATTTCTACCAAACGCTAATAAAAAAAATGAATAAATGTTTTTCTCTTTTAATCTTATTTTTCAGCTTTGTAAAGGAAATAATACCCGTCTCAATATTTTAAAGTAAAAATGGACAAAAAAATTATAAATTTGTACAGTTTTGTTTTTGTAATGAATTGTCTTTTTTGTAACTTGTAGCTTTGTTTATGTAGAACAGTCAGCAAGAGAAGTTGTATTTTCTCTGGCTACACCAAACAATGTTATTATCTTATTTTTAATTTGTTTGAAATTTAACAGCGACTTCAGAGCCGACTAGGATTGTGTTTTGGACCATGGTCTGATAACAAGGGTGACACTTAAACTATTATCTCACACCAAACATTATTGTGTAACGTCTTTTCTTCATTATTTAATTATATTGCCATTGTTCCTTCTACTTAAACAGTTAATAAATACCAATTGAAAAACGTGCAAACAAGATAAAATATACTTTATTAATCATTGAAGTATAGATAAAGTCGTTCTCTCTCGAACCTCACTTGACTCAACAATTCTACATTAGGATGAAATAATAATCTCTTAGCTTACCAAATAACTCTTTCCGATTCAATCACTTCACACAACACAACCCATTCGTATCTTCATACTTTAACATAGATTCGCTTCAATCCTAAAGATTAACTGCTTTGCTTTAATACAACTATATATCAGCCTTGTCTTCTTTCTCCTTTCATTTATAAATCTCAATTTCTTCACTTTACTTCTATATTCATCTAATTTACTTTATCACATTTCATATTGGTGGAATTTCATTTTGGAAATTTTTTTAATTTTATGCAATTCAAATTGATAAAAGTTCCCAAAATTAGTGAAAAGAAAATCGCGAATAGCCAAACGTCTCTATTAATATTTTAGATTTAAAATTGTGTCATTCCCTTCTTTCTTCTAGTAGTATTTATTCTAAGCTCTCATTTCTAATCCCTTTATTACTAAAGGTTAAATGAAAAATTGGCAAAAATTATTTTAATCTCGATTCACTTCTGTAATTTGTGAGTCGATTTTAAAAATGATCAAGTTGCGTAAATAATAGTATTCTCTTTTAGATCGTTATAAATTGACCTTATATATTCATATTTTTTTTTTTTTTAATTTGAAGCGATAATGTTTGTTTTATAAAGAATGATGAATTGATACAATTTTTTTTCAATGGGATGGCACGTTAGAAATTACAAATAATTTATTTCTCTTCTTATGTCTAATAGCTACTCCCAAATTTTTATAAGGATATATATATATATATATATATATATATATATATATATATATAAAAATTTGATATTGGTCATTGAGCATATAAAAGAGGATTTTATTTGCAATTTTATTCAATTCCATCATGCATATCACTAGATAAATATGAAGCTTAAATATATAAAGGACGTTTTATTATGCTGATGGAACATTTCTTACTTTTTAGTGGAATCAACTGGAAAAGATTATGCAATTACCGTAGCTTTTTACGGATGCCGTTCGAAATTCCGTTTTTGGCCACCTGCAGGACGGTCAAATATAAAACCCCAATTCAGGAACTTATCAATTTATTTTGGGAAAGGGCAGCATACAAGAAAGCATAATATCATGAGTAGACAAGCGGATTATCTTAAATGAAAAAATATACAGTCAAAGCGTTTAAATTATGGTTCCGATTATCTGAAAAGACGATCGACATTTATTTTTTTGATGAAAACAGACATGTTTGACCGATGCACACTGAAGAAATATTTATTTATTTTACTTTTATAATCATTTTAATGCTTTATTAACGGGTACCATTTCATTACAAAGTTTGCGTAACTTTTTTATAACACCCTGTTTTTGTTACTTTATTGAACAAGAGTTCTAACGAGTGAATAAATTTTTAATTACACAAAACAGAATAACTCATTTTAATTAGGAGAGTACAGAATTTTATTTCGTTCTAGTTTCTGTTTTAAAGAAGTATTTGGACCAAGCCCATGTCATTATTTTGTCTATGCATCTTTTTTCTTCACACAATTCTCTCAAGTTACATAATATATTGACACAAAGATTTAATCGTGTGTGTATATTCGAATGAAATGAGTTCAACACATATGTTAACGGCGTTATTCACAACTATTCTGGACAAAAGGACATATAGTTAGCAATGCTTGGCATGTAGCAATGAATTCATTTTTTCAGATCTAAATGTTGACATTTTAAAAGAAACCGATGTAAATATTGAAAGAATTTTACACACACATGCTCACCATTAAATTCAAGGATTTTTTTTTTTTATGTTGATTAAAATGCATAAGTGTGTACCTTCTTAGCTTTAATGCATCATAATCTTCCAAAAGCAATTTCGATCAACATTTAATTCAAAGGCAGTTTTTTTTTTTTTTTATTTTTATTTTTCGCTAATGTAGAAAAAATTATTTCAGTGGCTCATAAATTTCGACTTTGGCTTTTTTTTTTTATTATTATTAACGTCGCACTAGAAGCAACATGAGGGTTACTGGCGACGGACCTCGTAATTTTGAGCCTCGGCCAAGTGACAATGGAACACCTGAACCTCTTTCTCTTAACTTCCAACACCACATCAAAGTATAAATTTCGAAAACAATTATATTAAAATTTTTCAAATTTTAACACATTTGCTAACTACAAATATATTGGGATTATTTTTCAGCTTTATAGAACATTCATCGATTACTTACTATAAAAAGAAATAATTTCTATAATAAAAGCTAGGCTCAAAATGATAATAAAACGTTATTTTTACTATAGTAATTTTACTTAGTGGTTAGTCATAAATAAGTGACTCTATAACTGTGAATATTTAATTTACTTTTCTTGAAAAATGTTAAATAATTTTCATGTGAATAGAAAATGTTTTAATTTTTCTTAAAATTTTTATTATTTTTTACTATATAATTATTTTTCTCCGCTTATTTTGTTGCATGATAAATGTGCAATAACAAACACATATTTTTTTTATTGTATTCTAAGAGTTTTAAGATAACTGTTAAAAATTTGCACGAATTCTTTTTTGCTGTATGTTATTACCATTAAGATGACTTTATACCGTTGACGTGGTAACTATTTTCGCAGAATAAGTAAGGTTGGCTTCTCTCGAATCTCTCTTAACTCACCTTAATGCTAATTTGTATTTAAACAACAAAGTCTTGGTTTACTAATTCACTCGTACCGAGTGAGACACCTTTTGTATACAGCAGATCCGACTCCTATGACTCTAATCAGGAGTCACTTCTAACCAATTTTATTACAAATGAATAATAATTCACTCCAATTTACAAGCATCTATCAATCTACTCTCTTATTCTTTTCAATTTTGTAAAGATTGTGTAACACTATCTCTAATTCAGTTCGTTACACTTCTTATCTATATCTAATTACCTAATCACGTTTCATTTGTTTAGCAAGGAGTTGGAATTTCATGAAATCCATGTTACAAAAAATCTCCAAGAATAGCGACGATAAAACTGTGAATAACCCAACGTCACACATACATTTGAATGCATATAGATGCATACATAATCAACTGACTATTTATATTTTTGTTCATTACAAAACAAATTTATATAATCAACTCAAAATTATATTCTGTGTTCAGTCGCATTTCAAGGAAATAACAGATTTCAACATTCCGAAAAGATAATTACGCTTACCCGATGGATTTTCTTTGGAGATTGAAAATTATTCATGTTGTTTCCCTTTTTTTTTTTCTTAAAAAAAAAGAGATATCCCTTATTTTATAAACATGTACAAGTTTCATGCTTTTAACATAATTTGCTAGTGTGAATAAAAGCAAATCTGTTAGTCCCGTGGATCACAAATCATGAATAGTTAAAAAGCTTTCAAACGGGTATGAGAGAAGCTCTAAAAAGTAAAATTACCAGTTTACCTTTGAATAAACCCCTATACACACTTGGGAATGAAAACCGTCGTGCAGAGATATCAAGGCGAGACTGATTTGCATGGCAGATTTACAAGAAAAAAGACAGCATGTTCTAATTATTTTATCAACAGAGAGCGTTAATTTAGAATGGTCCCCGTGCATTGCCTTTTTAAATAGGATTTCCTCAAAGGAAAGTCTTATATCCCAATTAGCATTTTCTCATTAAACTTAGCTTTTCATCCCCCTTTTCAAATTCCATAATCTAATAAGATAGCCTTCAAATTGTCGAATTTTGATTTTTCAAAACATTTTGCAGGAATTTTTGTGAACGATGTCTACTTTATGTTCCCCTACAATCCTAAAAAAAAAGTTTTTTTTAATGTAATTCAGAAACAAATTTTTGCAGGTTTCTTTAAAGTTTTAAATTTAAAAAGATATCGAGTATGTATGTGCATCACATTAGTATTACAATGTAAGCTAATCAGAGGCCTAATAGTGAAGCTACTCTCATTTTAGTTTTACATAGATTTAAAGCAGACACTTTATATAAAATGCATTCTAAACAGCGCCAACATACTTAACGCGGGAATTTGGCACTTTCATTCCAGTAGGCAAGCTGTACGTTCGATCTAGGTTTCCTTTGAATATTTTGTTTTTTATACAACTACATTTTGTTTTTTTAAATGATATATCTCAATTATGTATAGTATTAATCGTGTATTTTCCTTTTTGATTTATTTTTCTTCTTTGTTAGTTTCAATGTTTACAATGATTATTTGGTTTAAACCTTTTTGTAGAACACATACTGAATGGGGAAATTGGCCCCGTAACTCTAGAAAAATCCTGCGTAACAATATGAAGACTGTTACAGTTTTATTATGTTACATTCCATTCTTTTACCTTCTCAAATTTGCAGTTATTTCATTTTTTCTTTTTTCAATTATGATTTCTTTTTTTCACTTTTTGTAGCCATCATTTTTTTTTGGTTTAATTACTCTCTTTATGAATATTATATTTAATTTTTAAAGATTTTTCAGTTTGTCATTTTTTTTTTTTTTATCATTTTTCTATATAAGCATTGATTTTACTGGTATTCTATAGCTTATTAGTACTGACGTTTACTCGACAGTATTAGTATTTTTTTTACTATATTTTTTCTGCATTTGATGTTTCAGTATTATATTTTTAACTTTCATTTATTCATCTTTCTGAATTCATACATAGGTTTAGTTTCAGAGAAAGAGTCACCAAATGACAAAACAAATAACGTTTAATGAGCCAAATATAAGCACTATAATACAATGAAAATGATTTTCAGGTTAAAGTTCCTTCGAGATAACACAAATGATTAAGGTGTCTATCTGGCATTACGTAAATTGAAAGAAGCGGAGGCGTCTTTACTTGCTTAATATAATGGACTCGCAGGTTGTAGATGGCGCTGCAGGGCGAGTTTGAGTGTTGCCACAACACAAACATAAAAATTATTTATTAACATCGTAATCCAAACCAACACAAAGGATATTGGGAAAGGACCTCGTAATTTTGAACTTCAGTAAAGTGATGAGGACGACACCTAAAGAGGCATCTTCATCTCCAAATTTTCACACCGCGCCAATGGGAGGACTTAGAGCCTTGACAAATTTAACTTTCATTAGCCCCGCTACTTGATATATGTTTAATTTTCAAAGTTTGTTAGAAAAAATACACACATCAAGATTTATTTTTATATGTTACTATTTTTTTTTTAAAAAAAGCAATATTTTCGTTTAGTTTATTTTAGGAATACATAAGTATTATAATAATATTTAAGAATATACTTTGTTTAAAAAATAACAGGAAAATCATTGAATTATTTTGTACATAAATTAATAGCTATTCCTAAACAGTAAGAGTAGAAAGTCTTCGTACATTAATAATCAAAATCTATAAAGAAGCCACGCTATTTAAAATATATAGAGTTAAACTATACAATAAGTCATTATATATATTATAGCATACAATTTACATGAAAAAATTATATCTAGATATAAGACATATAATGCACAATATTCTTGTGATATAGAAAGTATTCGTACAATACACGTTATTTCAAATGTTTAAATCAGAATTTTATAATTAACACCTAGTAGGATTTACTCTGAGCCATCTTTACATTAATTCTACTAAATTTGATTTTACTGAACAAGGAAAGTAATCCATTCTTGTTTAAGGCTGTTTTCGGCTAATGTTAAAGAATAGAACCCAAAGCTCGAACACATTTTTAGGTAGAAGAAATGCTTCAATACTAATATAAATTACTATGGATAGAACAAATATAATTATTTATTAAATATCTTTCTTAGAATTTTGATTTTCTCTAAGAAATATACAATTTTTTACCTTTATGCAAAATGGATATTCAATTTTTCTATGTTAAAGTATAGGAGACAAAATGTTCGAACACATTTTCTACAAGAAACAATTTATTGATTCAAGCAGAATTGAACAAGTTAGAAATATTCATTTCCCTCTATCGGATAGCGTTGCCAGAATATAGTTGTATGTTGTTATTAATCAATTTTTTAAGGTTTTAAATGAATTTTTATTAGTTATTTATGTACTTCGAACTATCTGCAACAGATGGCGCCAGAATATATATTTTTCCCCGTAGAACGTACTATAGGCAAGGAATGCTTATTTTTGACGAAATGAAATTATAGCATCTTTTAAATTGCGACAAATGGGGGTGGGGAAATGGAGAAAGCCTTATGATTCACAGAAGCGTACGCGAAGCTTAAGAACTAACCACTAATACATTTTCCGATTTGTGAATATTTTGTGTGTGTTTATAAAAACTTATTTATGTAATGTGGTAAATTTGTGTTATGGAAAAAGGGTTTAAAAAATAAGTTTTGATTCAGTGAAGTGAAATGAGAAAAGAGAGAATCTGAATTAAATTAATATATTGAACATTTTCCTGAAATCAATTAAAAGTTATTTAAACTTTCTTTATTTATCTCTTAAATATATATATATATATATATATACAACAAAATGCCAATTACTATTTCTTAAGGCATAAAATGTGAAATTTTAATTTAGTCTCTATGATGCACTGAATTAATTTGTTTATTCCACCAAAAGTTATTTTTTAATTTAATTAATTTTTTTTTTTATTTATTAGTATGATAAATTTTAAAAGTGCACGGCGTGAAAATAATGAATCCCACATTCTGTTCACGTCGAAACTTTCCGCAAATTTTCATCATTACTGTCAACTGAGTAAAGTTAATCGATTTTAGAACTCTTCGCAATCTAATAATTTCGGAAAAACTATTTTAAACGTTAGACAAAGAAGCTGCGACATTATCAATTTTAAAATAGGTGACAATAAGCTAGGACCCAGAGATTTAGCGAAATAAATCAACGTATATTTTGTAAACAAGAGTAAAATTTTTAAGGGAAATCACTTCTAATTCGTACAAAAATATAACTTAATCACCTTAGTTTCCGAGAGCATCAAAATATGTTCCACCTCATATGAGGAATAATGTAAATAGGAATAGTTTTTTTCCTCAAGGAGTGCTACATTTGCGGAAAATATTTACATCTTGCCAAAACATGCCCACAACAAATAGGAATAAAAACCTGTAAGGCTATTTAACTCCTTCAAGAAAGGTGAAACGTCAAATAAAAACACGATTGTTACACTCATCGCAGAAATGGAAACTCTGCCCTTGGGATCGCAATCCCTTCAAAGGGTAAACATTATTATCATGGCAAGAGAAATGCAGGCTCTGGTAGACTCGTGATCGGAAATGACGAACATGACGGGAGGAGACACTAAAGGGTACAGAGTCACAAGCAGTAAACAGCCTAATGGGTCATTCCTCCCCTCAGCAGGGAAAAGAGAGTTGTGATGGGTGCGAGGAGAGATTAAAACCTTTCACCGTGTACGCAGGAATGTACAATTGAATCTTTTTTTGGTGAGTATATCAGAAATCGAAAACTCTCCGTACGATTTACTCCACATTTTTGATACCGAGATGAGGGATAAAGTACGCAACCTCATCGATAAATATAACCCGATTAAAACGGAAACAACGAATCTAAAAATGAAAATTATTTGTAAGGATGATATACTTATCGTTCAAAGGTCTAGCATGCTAGCCATTCCAAAGAAGAAAAAAAAGATTTCAGATATCAAATTAAGGATTGATTGAAGCAGGGTGTGATAAAAGACAACTTTCCGAATTATTCTTCACCAATTGTTTTTCGCAGGGGGGAGAATACGGAAGAAAGCGTTTATGTATCAACTATCACCAACTAAGCAAAAAATAATGATTTTTAGATAAATATCCCTTGTCGAATTTAGAAAGGGTGATTGATCAATTAGAAAATAGTAAGTTTTTCATCACACTTGGCCTAAAAATCTTTTTTTTTTTTCGTCTCAATATTGATGAAGGCTTTCATAAATACTTGTCGTTTGTTGCAGAAAGTGGACAGTATGAATTTTTGAAAGTTCCTTTTGGGTTGGCCAATAGCCCCTTCTGTTTTCCAAAGAAATATTAATCAGGTTTTCAGGAATCTTCTGAACAATGGAAGTCGAATTATTTACTTAGAAGATATCATTATCCCCTCGGAAGATGAGGTTAAATGTTTAGAGAACTTAACACGGCTTTTGAACGCAGCGTCAAAATACGGACTTGAACTTAATTTGAAGAAATGTCTGTTCTCATGAAGGTACATATCGACTTTTTAGCCCATATAATAGAGAATGGTACTATCCGACCACCTAAAGAAAAAATCTGTCTCAGTTCAGAATTTTCCGGAATCCAAGAATTCGAAGAAAGTGCAGAATTTTTTCGGACTTCCGGATTCTTTAATAAATTTATCCCACATTACGCCGTGATTGCGAGACCCTTACAGACTTATTTCGAGCCTCCACTCCTTCCAAATTTGATAATAACCAAACCTGTTACCTGTTCGGCACGAGGTTCACAATTTACACCGATTGTTCAACTTAGGCAACCACATTGAGTTAAATTGAAATGACACCTAAAATTGCACGATGGTTTCTTTTCTTACAAGAGTACGATTATGTAATCAAACACATCATCTAGGCAAATAAATGAAACATGTAGATGCCATTAGCAGACACTTAGTTATGAATGTTACGTACAATGTTATAACCCACCAAATCACTAAGGCTCATGAAACTGACGAATGCATCGAAAACATCAAGAAATTGATGTATGCAGGAAATGCTCCCGAGTTTGTTTTGACTGACAATGTATTGTGTACGATCATCGAGGATCAACAATTGTTAGTTGCATCAAAGATGATACAAGTAGAAGAATGCTCATTCTTTTGGGTA
The DNA here is from genome assembly GCA_019974015.1 of Nephila pilipes. Lineage (NCBI taxonomy): Eukaryota > Metazoa > Arthropoda > Arachnida > Araneae > Nephilidae > Nephila > Nephila pilipes. The sequence goes on along the minus strand of BMAW01088853.1, from coordinate 281,588 downwards.
TTTTGCCTCAGGAAAAACTGAACAGTTGGTGAAAATTGACTATTATTTTCCCAACATAAGGAAGTGTTTTAAGAATGTGGTAAGAAATTGTGTTAAATGCATATTAGTCAGTAAGAAGAGTGGTAAAAGTGAGGACCTATTACATCCTATCCCTAAGGAAGATTATCATCTTATCATGAGGATTTCATTGGACCATTACCAACGACCAATAAGAAGTAGAATCATTTATTCACAGTCATTGATGCGTTTACGAAAATTACGTGGCTTCACCCGACTAAAAGTACAACACAGAAAGTTATCGAAAAAGTAAAGTTACAACAGAAAGCGTTTTGAAACACTGCGTGAATAATTAGTGTTGAGGAAGAAGACTTCGGATCTAAAGAATTTGAAGACTATTGTACTAGGGAAAAGGAGAAGAATGTACATAAATTACAGCAGAAGTGCCTAGAGGAAATGGGCTAGTAGAAAGAATCCATGGAGTCCTAATGCCAGTGTTGACAAAGATGTCCCTCCATGACCCCACAAAATGGTTCAAGCTCGTTGATTCATTACAGCGTGTGCTAAATATCACGACACCACGTAACACTAGATATCCACCATTCGAAATACTCCTAGGAATCAAAATTAAAAACCCTAAAGATGTGCTCATAAGGAATTTGCTTGCGGAAGAGATCCACGATCAACCCAATCAGCATTGATACAACATTAGACAAGATGCCAAACAGATTATTTTAAAGATCCAGGAAGAAAACCGTTGGACCTACAATAGAAAACGGAAGAAAGCCAATCAATATAAGCAAAGGGATTTAGTGGTGATTATGAAATCTCAGTTCGGAATCAAACTGAAACTCAGGCCGAAGTATTTCGATCCTAGCAAGTTACCGAGGTTAAGCACCATGACCGCTATGATGTAGTCAAAGGAGAGTGAGCACAAGGGTCCAATTATAACATCATCATCAGCTGATCAGGTGAAACTTTGAACAAAATGTTAATCAGAAAGAGCAGAATGACTCATGTCAACTGTAATTAGTGTACTAATATAATAAAAAAAAATTTCATTTAATTTTTTCCCTTTTTAGTTTTATGTATTCCAGATTATAACAAAAGTAGCTGTGGATCACTAGCTGGCTAGAATGCCTCAAAGGTGAAGAGAAATGTGGAGATGTGGCCAATGATAGAATATTCAATAGATGGCGCTGTAGGTGAGGAGACGCTGCTTGGAAGGAATCGGGAACCAACCGAAAGCATCTTAAGCACAAGGGCGTTGGAGCATTATATTAGAGAGTTGGTCTCTCACGGGAATTATATGTGTTATTGAACGCATGGGCGCTATAATCTTACTGTAATGCTTCGTAGTTACATTTGTATTTGTCCAGTCTGTTGTCCTATTTCCAATAAATAAACATTAGTCTAAGAATAATTACTTCTCACCATTTTTACCACTATCCCCAACCAGCAATCCCCCCATACACACACACATATATATATATATATATATATATGTGTGTGTGTGTGTGTGTGTGTGTGTGTTGAAATCTTACTTGAAAAGATAAAAATTACAAATAAAAAAATTCATTAAGAAATGAAGAATAAATAGTTAATAAAAGGACACCTAAATTTCTTTAGTTTTTAAGACATTGCACAATACCAGGTGTTACTCTAATATTTAAGAAGTTTGAATTGAAACTAAACGCAAGATCTGTTCAAAATACTATTACCATTGACATAACTGTTTTTCAGATTGAACACTTCCCCCATGAAAAATTTATCACTACACTCTTGGTCCAAAAGAAAATATCCAGCAAAAATGGGAAATAGTCTAGTAAATGAAATAGTCTCCAATTTTAAGAAGCTACAATTCCTAGCTTGTAGAAGTTGTATTGAAGCTTATGAAAAAACAAATCTTATACATATGGTTTATTAAAATGAAGATAAATATTTACGTACTTCTTATGGACTTTCCTTCTTTAGGTAAGTACGGAAATCTTGATCCTGAGCCATATTTTCAATGCCGATCTCTTTATTTTCCATGGGGCTTACGACCTTTGGTAAATAAGAGTAACACGCTCCTAGATGCTCTAACAATTTTTAACTATTTTTGGCTCTTCATGTCAATCAATTCTCACCTCCCCCCCCATGTTTTTTGAACGTCTAGACTACAATACACTTTGTTTGGCACATCATAGTTAGATTTGGCTCTTGCTCAATAAAATTGAAATTTCACTCCCTTACTATATATTTGCGTACATGTATGCTTATGTTTTGCGTTCGAGCATCAATCAGACCTAAATCAGGTTATATTTTGTAATAAAGAGAGAAAGAGAACAAATTAACAAATGAAGACTGAATTTTTTAAAAAATATTGAATCACCACTGTGCATCAAAATACTGAGATGAATTTTCCCTACAACAATGAGAAATTCGGGTTTTTGTTTAATATTATATCTACAGTTAAACAAGGATCAATGTTAATTAACAGATCCGTGATAAATTATGAAGGCTATTATCAAAAAAAAATTTTTTTTTTTTCGATATTTAAGCAAGCTTTATTTCTCAGAAACCAAATTCTCGATCTTGAATGGGCTATCTACTTTAGCTGCAATTATTGACGTCAACGTATTAAGAAGCTGGAAGAGGGCATAAACTTAAGAGAAATGTTCTCGAAATTGTATCCTCTCCTATGAAATCTCTATTAAGGACCTAAATACTGAATAAATGCTTTAAATACCCAAATCGGTAGTTTTCAATAAAATAAAGCAATAATTTTAAAACCTTTAAATTACTCTTATTTTTAATGGAATTTTTCTGAAATAATACTAACAAATTCTAAATTAGCATTTTTCTTTTAATACTAAACGAAATTATTTTTTTTGCTACTCAACGACATGTGAGTAACACATAATATATACTTATAAGTTGTCTCCACATTTCTTTTATATGTCCATTAACATGATCATAAATTTTTTTGAAATATATTTTTTCCTTTTCCCCAAATTTTATCAGATTTTAAATTTCGATGATATCCGTAATCTAATGTGTGTGTTTAAAAAACTTCTTTTTTTTTCCTTCGTCTTTTTCTGAACAGTTTTATAAGAGATTTTTTTTTGTCTATATGTTCAGTGTAAAAGATTAAATAAGAGTGAGAGGTTATAAGAATATGCATAATTAATTAAATTGTAAAATTTTCATTTTGATATTTGAACTCTGTATTCTTTTCAGTTGCAAAGTTACTCATTTTTATTTTATTTGGAACATGTTCTTCTAGCTTTTTAGAATAATGAAGACCTGTCCAACCCTCGTATTCTGCGAGCATATACCTATACTCGTTCCCGAAATTATATTGCACTACTTAAAGTATCTGGTATTGTGTCAAATTCGAACGTATATTGAGAAAAACTTTGTGTGTTCTGAGACTAAAATATAATTACTCCGGAAGTTAAATATTTTTTGAGACATCATTCGCTCTTCCTTACAAATATAAATGAATTGATAAATAATGATACTAAAGAATCAATACAACTTCATCTTGACCATCTTATTATTATTTAATTATCACAATTTCTTAAAGATACACTGAAAATATATACAGTACTCCCTCTATTATCCGACATTTCACTAATACGGCTTTGTTACACACATTAACAAGTCATAGAAAATTATTTTATGCCTTCTATTTCAGCGAAATAACGAAGGACATCAATATAAAAAAACTTTTATGTAGTATTCCATATGTTTATTTAAGTGGACGATATTCTATTCTATATCATAATACATAGCCTTTTCCATTAAGTTAATTGCGTTATTAGTGATTACAGTAATCCGGCGTTTTTAGTAATGCAGTGGTACTCTGGTCCGATATTTGATGCATTATCGAGAGAGTACTGTGATGTAATTTAATGTCAGATTTATTCAGTTACAGTGAAAATTTCTGAGCAGCTGTTAAATCTCACAGACTGTTTCAAATTAAAACAGAGCCATTTACTGAAAAGATTTAGAGTTCGTTAAGGACGTACACATTTTACTCTTATTCACAACATGCAAGATAGAATTAAAGAGTAATAAATGTTAGAAATATATCTTTTGAATGAATAGCTTTCGCTGACATTTTTAACTGGTTTCTTTGAGCTATAAGTGCCATTTTGATTTCCATCATGGAATCTAAAGCTAACGAAACAGATAGTTCAGTTTCGATTACGATGAAAACCCAACTGCAGCTTTTCTATAGATTTAATGCTACTCAAATATTTTGTAAAGAACGAGGAAAACAATTAAAATAATAAAAGAAATGCAAAATAATGTTAATTCACTCCGTTATTTTGCTTGCTCCCTGCTCGGCATATTTGAGATCAAAATATTTTGATTTTAAATGCACCAAGTAAGGAGCCAAGTTAAGAGGAAATGGCGTGAAAGCCTTGTGAAACAAAAACAAACAAAACAGATGGGAGGCATATGATAAAAATAGTGGATATGTGCTTAGGAATGATGTTGTGGATATCACCTCCATCTGAGGCCTTCATATTATTCAATTTTTGCTTTTTCCATTTGTGGGTTTAGGGGTGAGTAGGAGAATGAAACTATTGACTTGATATTGAAACAAAAAATTTTGCACTATTGACTTTACTCCTTCTGTATGATCGTCTCTCAAAGCCTCTATATTTTACTGAAATGGTTTTTCTAGGATATGGGCGAAAAAATTGCAAAAGTAAGACAATTACTGTCTGTAAAGAGTTCAGAGAAAAAACGACAAACTGGAATATAAGGGCTTCATCGGAATTAGTGACTGATGTGCAAATTTGAGTGGAAACTGACTCTCTATTTTGAAAGTGGTACGTTTGACTCTACTCTTAGGCATTAATAGACAATGGCGGATAAAGTTCGATTTTTATTTCTTCTTTTTAGGGTAAGCAGAATAGTTGACGGCGTGGGAGTCATCTCAGTTGCAACATTTTACGGAGTGTTTATGGCTTTCTTACAATACTTGGTTTGTTATTTTTGTTGTGTTTTAAGCATGAGAAACTCGGGGATAAAATTTAGAATCATGAAAGTAAAGTTGGCATTCACAGAGCTGATTAGGTATTTCTTGGAGGCTCAATTTCAGTCTTAAGATTCCAGAATTCATAAGAGGGTATTCTACTTTATAATTTTGTGACTTATTGTTCGATAGTGATGATCTTTTTCCATGGTGAATAAAATTTAAAGATTTAATTCTTTTCCCGTTATTTTATTTTATTTTTGGTTTATTAAACGTTGCAATATCTCTAGGAAAGCTGTTAACTTTATATAATGAGATAATTAGCAATTTTTTTTTTATTGGAGGGAGACTATTGTAAAAATGAATACCAATTGAATTAGAATCCTGATGGGTATCAGGACTTTTTATTAGTTGCATAAGAATAAAAATCGTTTACATTTACGTATTTTTTATATAACGAATTTAGATTTATGCAGTTTCAATGAATGATTTCTATATTTGAAAGTTACACATTAATTTCTACTTTGATGTGTTTTGTAAAATTTTCGACCCCATAACATAAGTATCCCCTGATGTATATTTTCAGTCTTCTTGTAATTGAATGAAATTTCATTAGAGGTTAAAATAATGGAAAGTTCAGCCTAATATCCTGAAGTTTTTGTCTAGATAAGTTAAAGTTTAAAGTGAAAAATAGCTATGTTCTTTTCCGCTTTCATTTTCTTGAAATGCCACATTAAACTGAGGCTTGATTGGTAATCAAGTGAGTTGGCATATCTAGATTTCATAGGATGACAGGAACGAAACTTCTAAATTTGCGTCATCTTTAAGGTAGGTTTACTTTTTCTACGCTTACTTGATAGCCGAAAATGCAGATAGATATCTAAAATTTGCCAATGGATACAATCAAAATTATATGATTTAGCGAATTTGTCCATTAAGGTAAAACGTAAACTCATTAAATTTTTTTCAATGAAAAATTGAGAAAATTGAATAATAATTTGATCCGAATGATTATTTAATGGCAAGAGTTATTTTTATTGATAGTATTTGTGGAATGATAAACTACTTTAATTTTCCTATCAATCTCTGTCATCTAAAACAAGAAACATTTGTTGATTTCCAACTGAAGTTAATCTTTTCATTTCCTTGTACTTGTTTGCAATTTCAGTCGAGCAGTTAACGTCAAATGACACGTCTCCATTAAAAAGAAATTAGATGTAAAATTAAATTTCCATATCATGTAAAATTAAACTCATACATATTTTTCAAAATTTGCAGGTATAAACCATTTGAAGTTCATTCATTTTTCAATACTCATTATGATGCAAAGTGATGACTCTGTGCGACCGAGGCCGTCGGTGTTCGCTTGCACAACTCTCAAGATTTCACAAGTAAGTCTCTAAATTTGAATTCTGTGAAAACTATATATTTTCTGTGTGTATAGTATTCGTAAATGCTTCCTATCTGTGGTATTGTGTTCCTCAACGAAATATTTATTAGTTCTTAAAATATTTATCCTTAAATTAATGTTAGTGAAATAGTTTTTGTTTTACAATTAATAGTTATAAATTAATTAGAATTTTACTTAAAATTCTTTGTATCTTTATTTCTTTATGCTAAGTTATGATGCAATTTTATATTCATTAATTAATCTCAGAGCTATGAATTAATATATTTCATGGGTTAGGGGGCAGTTTGATACTAAATTTATAAATTTGTTGATAAACCACTCTTATGTATAGTCTGTATAATAGGTTTTAAATATTAAATGAAATTTTAGTAATTATGTATTTTTGGTTTTTGTTCCTTTTTGTGACTCGGGTAAAAAATGAAACCAATTTAATGGAAATTAAAAATGACTTAGAAGAGTCAATTAGATAAGATTGTTTGCCATGTTTGTGATTTATGAGAATTTTAGAGCAAAAGATGTTATTACCTGCAAAGGTTATTTTGATTCTCTCTCTATCTCTCTTTTTTAAAAAAATGAAGTGCATTGTAGAAGTTTAGATAGTATGTTATGATTAAATTTAAATAACATGTAATTATAAATTTAATTTTAAATGTACCAAAATATTGATCATCACAGTTCACCCACAGTTGATAGGAACATATATTGAGTGTAAATTTTTTTTGTACCTTAACTTATTGCTCAAATAATGCTTTTGTATGAAATAATTCTGTAATTCAAAAGTTTGTTAAGCATTAATAATTTTTAAATTTGTCTTGTAAAGAGAAAAATTGATATTTTTCAAACCACTATTTTTGAAATTTCTTTCATCAGATATAGTTTTATAAAGATTGTAAATTTTTAAAGATTGAACATTCAGCAATTTAATATTCACATTTTTACTAGCACTGTTTATTATGTCAAATCAAACTTTTAAAATGTTTTTTGAATTTTTTGTGTACATAACAGCTAAATGATTTCATAATTCTCTGTTTTTTAGGTTTATCAGCATATTTTAGATGTATGGACACCATATACTATATCTCGTTGGATTGGATCTGGAATATTATTGATAAGCTTTTTAGCACGAGTATTCATTTTACAGGTAAATATTTATAATATTTTCATATTGTGATTAACTATTTTTTAAGTTTTAAGAAAAATATAGAAAGATGAAATATTAACTTAAAAGAATGTTGTTGTGATATTAATGGATTTTAAAGTAGACACCATTAATTAGATTTACAATCAATTTCTTTTTTATTAAAGTGTTTTAATATTTTTAAAATTATGATATGAAACTAAGTTCAGGGAAAGATGACTTTATAGATTATTAGGCAACCAATTTAGTTCAATAATCTTATTAAATATGAATTCAGCTAGGATGATTTTTATTTTGAAATTTAAAATTTAATATTATATATATGTGTGTGTGTATATATATATATATTATATAATATAAATATAGTATAAATGTAATATAATATAGACAGGATGGTGAATCTAATAACTAATTTATTTTAAAATTCTTTGGGTTGAATATAATGCACATTGTAAACAGATAGTATAATACAGGGTGATTAAATTTAAACTGACTGTATTCAAAGACCCATAGTTCTGGTTATTTTGAATGGATCCAAATGAAACTTCGAATATGTGTTTGTAGATTATGGGGCTGAGATTAAGCTGAAAAATATTAATGGTTGGAATTTTTGCTTATAGATACTGTCGCAGTCATATAAATGGTTAGATGAGTGCTAAACTAAAATAAGTCATCCATTTTATTTTTATATTCTTGTGGGGTTGATGTGCATGTTTTGTCAGTCACCGACATGTTGAAAGCATATAATTGAAAATAAGCGGCTGCTGACAACATTTCTAAAGGAATGAAGGAAACATGGCAGATGATGCTGTGTTTCAATTGTTTCATCATTCTCTTGTCTTTGATACGTGTGATCTGTAAGAAAATCCTATCATCAGAAGTCATAAAGATTCAGGACCGATTATTTGGGAGGCTTGGCTGTCCACTACAAAAGGTACATGAGATGGTGAGTACATCAGGGAAGCAATCCTTGTGGCGTACCATTACTTATACCTGACTCATATGCCATAATACATTCAAATGCAATCAACTCTAAAATTCAATAACCTATGTAAAGACATGCCAGTGAGTTCTAACACAAATATTTATTTATCAATTACTGTAATAGAATATCTAATGAGTTTTAGCTCGCTCAGGGGGTCTTTGGATTAACCCACCTATCTAACTATTATTGAAATAATACTCTCTTACCGAAACCTCTCCAGTTGAGATTGTCTTGATTTCTCAAATCCTCTGCGACTGTTATCGCCCGTACAACTCTTGATATTATTGACCTCTGCTAGTTATGTATTCCGAGGTAACTACACTCTTCCTCAATCCTCTAAATTTCCCTTTGCTTATATACTATCATATCTATATCACTTCTCTTTATTTCTACCTTCATCTAATTAACATATTCACGTTCCATTTTGGTTAGGAAGAAATTGTTATTTCCAGCAATGAATAGCCCAACGTTACAGCGTTAGAACTTTTCATTGAAAAAACAGTTGTTCCATAATACATTAACATAGTTGAGTTCAAATAGCTCTGTTGTCAACACCAGAACAACCTTTTCTTTTAGAAGCCATTACTTTCATATATGGATTCATCTGTTCTCCTTGTATGAATGTAATGTCTTCTCGATATATTTATATATATATATTTCGGTAATGGATGAATTGATATGCTAATCACTTGTGGAAGTTGCTGTTGCTATTACAACTTTCTTCATAATGGCTGACTTAGTAGAATTTTGTCTTCTCAATGACACTTAAAAAAACTGGTTTCTTCAAACTTTTGATCATGTTTTTAACAGCATTTAAGAATATAGGATCTTTCTCTTAAGTTTTTTATTCATTGAAAAGCGTAGTGTGCCTTTTGATTATTGCTATCATTCTGGTAAAACAATTTTACGATTAATACAAGTTTTTTCTTGGCCATGATCAATGCAGTCAGGTGTTTATTTCTTTGGGTAACTATCGATTTTATAATGTATCTATAGTTCTTGCTCATTTACATATGTTTTTGCCATACAATGTTGTCTATGGGCAAATTTTCTAACTGTTAACTTTTTTCTGTTAAACCTCAGCTCCATGTTCTACATAATAAATATTTGAAATTTCATTTGGTATAATCTGAACTACAGGCCTCCGAGTACAAGTCAGTTTAATTTGAATCTCTCTATATTATTATAATCTTCATCAGAATTTTCTCTTGTATGATTTTTATTTTCAGAGATTTCCTCTTTAGTATTGAATGTTTCTATAAGGTAATATTTCAGCATCATTCAAGGTTTTTTTTATTATTATTATTATTATTATTTTTAAAAAAATTTCGTGTCTACTATTCTTTCAAGGACATTTTTGTGCTGAATATAATTACAAACTCTCATAAAAGTGCTACTAATTTTTAAAAAGTTTAGCTTCATGTCCATGCATCTTGTTCTCTAGCTTTTGCCATATAACCTACCTAGATAATACCACATTTGATTTCAGTGAATTTATCAACATATCCAAAACAAATTTGATGATATTCAGTTGATAGTATTTTTTACTTTTTGATTATTAAGGTATGCGTTTTTCTATTCAAAAGGTACAGCTTCAGGTTGATATGATTCGAATGATGCAAAAGTACATTTTTCAAAAATATGCAAATAAATGAATACAATTTCAGATTAATATTTTATGACCCTCACTTGTAATGTCATGAGATATCACAGATTTTTCATAATAACAAATAAAATATACATGGATAGAACTGCAGGAATAACATGTTGATATAATAAATTCCAAGGATTTAAAATTGATTACGTATTTTTTTTTAGGGTTGGTATATTATAACTTATGCGTTAGGAATTTATCAGTTAAATCTCTTCCTTGCATTTCTTACTCCCAAAATGGATCCTGCAATGGGTGAGGGTAAGTGCATATATGTATATATTTAGTTGAAAATGTTTGACAAAATAATTTAATGTATGATTAATATCTAAATCATCTAATTAAGATTTATATTAGATGATTATATATATCAAGAAAAAGCTTGGAATAGAATTCTGTAAAAAAAAAAATCTAATCTGTAAAAAATTTTTTTGCATTATACTGATGTTCTAAGGTCATGTTTGCATTTATCATATACAGTGGCTCCTTGGTATACATATTTATTTAATTACAGATCCATAGACTTAAACCAAACAGGATGCATGCTAAGTAAATTTTTCCCATAAATAGTACAGAAAAAGGATTAGTTTGTTTTTCTGTTGGAAAAAAATCCCATTTTATTATTCTATGTTATGCTGATAAGGCTGTTTCAAATTATTCAAACTCTGCTTTTTACTTAAATGCATAAATACTAAAAGCAACTAGATGAAATAAGCAAAAACTTAACTTAGATTTTCTTTCTTCTGTACCTAGACTTGGTTCAGGTTCACCTGGTTTAACCTTTACTATAAATTTATCCAAAGAACTTTGCTTCTTCCTTCTCCTCAGAATGTTTAAAAAATAAGACATTGTCCTGTTATTCTGTAATAAAAAGGTTGAACAAAGAAAAAATATGTATTTAAATGCCAGAAACCAAACATGAACTAAAATATATCCACTGATTGTTAAAACAAAACTAGAAATCTTGTGCAAAGCTCTTATGGAATCCTTACATTTTGACTATCAGATAGAGGTAAACTCTTGTAATACAGAGTTTGTGAATATCAATATTGTCATGTGTTATATTGCATACTGTATTACAGACCTCTATAATACATTATATTGCAAATGCACATTTCATTTTATCATGTATTATTTATAAAATACTATCTTGTTCAAAATAACATTTTCAGTACATTAGTTTGAACAGAAAATGTTTTATATCCCTTATTTATGATAAATTTATTATTCTTTTTATTAAGTCTTATGTTGAACAGTATATTAACTAATTTTAGGAATGTAAATTTATGTGAGTTGTAATTCATTTGAATAATGAAAACAAACAAACAAAAACTTAATAGCTTGAGATATATACATGTATAAAAAATTGGAATATTCAAATATTTTTGTGATTAGAAATTTTTTTTTAAAGAAAGTATTTTTTTTAAAAAATTTTCTGTATCAATTGTGCAGTGGAAATAAATGTTATTAAACATGATATTTAAAAATATTGTGTGAAAATTGTATATATAATTCATGATAATAAGAGTTAGAGATATGGTATTTTAATTACAAAAATTAAGGTCAAGATGATTAAGAGCTAATGTTTTCTTTTCTGATAACGAGTTAGAGAACATATTAAGTTCCCATAAAGACACAAATTTGTGTTTGGAATCTTTTGGGACAAAAACTACTTCTGTTTGTATATACTAAAAGCTGAAATAATTATGTAAATAAACTAGCTTTTTTCCAATGATTTCACATGCTTTTTTTTTATGTAGTAATGATAAAAATGGCATACCCAGGGGCAAAGGTGCAAAAGGGACTTATGCATCTCCAAGATTTTTTCTGGGAATTGAAATATTTCAAGATAGTTCTTTTATAAACATATTATAGATGTTTTAAATTTTAAACATCAGATTTTTTTTTCTCTTCATGATTACATTTTTTTCATCACGAAGAGAAAAAAACATTTCAATTGAGCAAATTCCTGAGAAAAAGATAGAAAAATCTTTGGTGTCTCGGAAAGTGTCTCTGAATCGGTGTTTGTAGAGGAGGGGAGAGAGAGGAGAAGGGTAGTGATTCCCTGATATAGAATGCATCCTTCAAAAATGCAAATTTTATTCCTGTAGTATCTTAATTATTTTTTAAATGATCTTCATTCTTGTAATTTTTATAACCTGATAAAATTATATCAATACTTGAACAGTTTTAAATAGAAGTAATAAGATTGATATAGAATATTTTTTTTTATTAAGTGTTAATTCTAAACTACATATTTACTTCTTTCATTGCAATGATGATATGCATTCCTTGAAATTAATTTGAGTATGCCACTGAATGAAAATCATTTCATTATAATTGAAATTATCTTAATGTCCTTTATAACTTTTACTAAAAATATTCAGATTGTGTAACCCATCACACAGACCTCTGTTTTTATTATTATTGCTTTGAATTATAATATGTATTTGTTTTTAATTATAAAATTTTATTATTTTATATAATTTTGTTTTGCAGATGATGGTCCTTGCTTACCTACTCAGTCAAATGAAGAATTTAGACCATTCATCAGGCGTTTGCCAGAATTTAAATTTTGGTTAGTTTTCTTTATGTTAATGTCTTATTGTACTTATTTTAATTCTGGTGCTGGCTAAGAAATTATTTTTGTTTTATTTGATCAAAAAAAGGTTCTCTACATGTTAGATGGAAGGTGAAAGCATAGTTACAGCTAAAAGAAATTAACTTTTTTTACTTACTAAAATTTCAATATTGAATCTGTTTTGAAAATGTTAAAGATTTTGTTTGTTAGTAATTTAATTCTGTTATAAATTTAAATTAATATAATATTTGTTAACAGATATAATTCAAGAGTATGCTTAATTTTTATTTGATCACTTTGTTCCAGGATTTTATTATTTTTTTAAGTATAATAATATTGCCTATATTCTTGTGTTTAATATGTTTTGGAAGTAATAAGTATTTTTTCGAAGAAAAGTGTGTAAAAAAAAAGCAGTATTCAAAATTGTAATATCACATTTTCAAAGACGAGGAGTGAAATTCCTTGATCTTTTCGAGGCAGAAAAAAGAATTTATTTCTGAGATCTCATTTTTTGCAATGCATCATATTTATTTAAAATTCACATCAAGTGATATTAAAAAATATTTTGCAAGAAAATTTAATTGTTATGTTAGTTAAATTTTTTCCCTTTCAGTGGATTATTTTGAATTTCATATTTTCTCTTTTTTTTACAGGTATTCAACTACAAAAGCTACCTTAATTGCCCTGTGTACCACATTTTTCCAGATGTTTAATATCCCCGTATTTTGGCCCATTCTTCTTTTGTACTTCCTTACTTTGTTTGGAATTACTATGAAAAGGCAAATCAAAGTAAGAATTATATTTCAATAAGGAACTGCATTATTTGCTGAAATCCTTTTAAGAATAATTTAATTTTTGTGCATAATTTCTAATGTTAATATATATATTCATGTATTTGATTAATTTATTAATACCTTTATAAGTAAACATTGTTATACAGTGTATAATTTTTCATTTTGATCCATCATAAAATAGAGTGCAATGTCATATTTCATATATTTTTGGATGAAAATTGATGTTTGAAGCATTTTATTGAAATTTGACTAGACTTCTATAACTTTTAATGAGAAGTTGCATTTAATTATCAATTTTTGAAGTTCTATTTAAAAATGTATGTTCTAAATACTTACTACACATTTCTAAGATCCATTACATGAAAATATTACTTTAGTGTTTGTTTACATATTTTTTTAAAAACCGATGTAAAAAAAAGGATTTGTTTTATGAAAAAAATTGCTCATTTGATAAACATATAGGAATCAGACTAAATACAAAATTAGAGCTGTTGAATTTAATTTTTATAGAACTATTTATTAAAAATATTGACTTATTGTATACAGATGGTTCTTAACTTAAAACCAATTTAATGTCTTTGAGTCGTGTGTTTGTCTAAAATTTAAGAAGCTTAAATACAATAACTTTCAACTTTTTACACTCAATTTCTGTTGATGAATAAGAAACATGTCCATAAAAAATGTTTGCAAAATCTGCCCCCTCTCCCCCTTTTTTTTTGCTTGCAGCCTGTATTTATTTTGCTAAATTAAATTAGAAATAACGGTAGTAAAATTTGTGATTGGTATGATATAAAAAATAAAATTAATTGACAAGCCTTATTCTTATCAATACTGTTTTCTGTTCAAATCTTGACAATCTAAATTTGTCATACTGGTAAATTGTCCCCTCTAAGACAAATGCATATGTTGGAGTTGAGATTATTTTGTTTCAATGAAACAGCACCAATATTATAGATTAGAACAATACACTGCCGTTCCAATTTAACATTTTAGTTAATTGTGCTTTTCTGTATTTTTTAAAACAATGGTTTTCTGAGCTTAACCTCTCTGCAGAAAAATTTATTTCATAGTATCTGTAAAATGACATATGAACCAAATTATTGTTTAATGTTGTGATTGTTTTGTGACCTGTGACAAAGAATGTAACTTGGCTTAAGTTGAGAATCTCATATATATATATGTATGTATATATATGTTTATTATGTATATATGTAATATGTAATAATTATTTATGTATATATGTAAACTGGTGTTCAAAATTAAGATAATTTTCCAATTTGGTCTGTTATCTCTAGAACTACTGGACAGATTTTGATGAAATTTGGTTTGTACATAGGGTTGATATGATACAAAAAAAATAACCATTCAACAATTAAAATACACACGCATGATCATGTGTAACACTCATTGGAATCGCAAGATGTGAAACAGCAGTTGCAGAATAGAACAAAAAAATATGGGTTAGTAGGGGGTATGCTCTCCTCTTATAGATATACAGGCACTTTATGCTGGAAATAATGTAGTTTATGAGTTCCTGTGGCAGTTGGTCCCATTCGTTCATCAACACTGTTTTGAGGCCTTCGATAGCTCTCGAAGGGGAGTTGCGAATTGCAATTGCTCTCCCCAGAGTGTCCTTGTCATGCTCCATAGAAATGAGGTCTGGAGGTCTGTCTGGGCAATCTATCTGGTGAATATCCTCACTTTCCAGAAATTTGTCAACTAAATGAGCTCTGTGTGGCCTTGTGTTGCCAGCCATTAAAAGGAAATCAGGTTAAACTGCACTCTTGATAAGGTGAACATAGGGCTCCAAGACCTCATCTCTATAACTCTCAGCAGTCACAGTGCCTCTTTCAAAGACATGGGTGTGTATGTGGCCATCCAATATAATGTCTGCCCATACCATTAAGCCTCTGCTGCTGCAATGTTCAATTTCTCGGACATTAGTGGGCTGGTAGCAGGTCCTTGATTCTCTCTGAAAATATGGTAAGAGACACTGGTTAAGCTGAACTGGGACTCATCAGTGAAGAGAATGGTTGCCCATTGATTCATGCTCCAAACCCTATGATCTCTGCACCATTTTAAGTGGACTCTCCTGTTCACAGAACTGAGTGGGATACAAACAACGTCTTCTTGCTAACAACCCTCTCTCATGACATCTCTTGGAAACAGTGACCCTTGAAATTCTATTACTGTGGCCGCATACAACTCATGAGAGACCTGAGAAGCTGTAGCATCTATGCCACGCCTCACTATAATGGACAAATGGTTATCTTCTCTGGCAGTCGTGGCTCTTGTACAACCTAACCCAGGCTTTCTCGCGACTGATCTGGTATCCTGAAACTGTTTCCACAAGTTTGACTCGACAGTGGGCATTAAATCGAAATCCAAACATTAGTGTTTACTCAGTTTTACTGTTCGAACTTTAGTTTAAGCGATTGCTGCAAAAAAATACCAAGAAATTTGGCGAAATAAGCTAGTTGACAAAATGCGGGTTTTCGCACGTGCTCTTATAAATCCTGTTTTTTCGACTAGTTTCGCCCACATATGTATATCTGTTTATATATATATATATGTGTGTGTGTGTATATGTATGTATGTGTATATATATGTATGTATAAGTAAAAATACATGTATATATATGTGTGTGTGTATGTATGTTTTTATATGTATGTGTGTGTATATATATATAAATTTTGTATATATGTGTGTATGTGTATGTTTTTTATATGTATGTATATTTGTATATATATGTATATACATATATATGTGTGTGTGTATATATATATGTTTATACACTCTATAACAAAAAAACCGATGCACCAAGAAGGAGTTGTCCAATAAAGACAAAAATTGGCAAATAGGGAAATTATGTACGTAATAGAAAATTATTGAAATTTCTGAAAAATTGAATGATTTATTTCAGAGTTATAATGTAATGATCTAAATAATGTGTTGACCACTTCTAGCCTGGATATTAGCTACCAAACCACATGGCATAGAGTGATAAAGCTCCCTGATAGTCTCCTGTAGTATTTCTTGTCAAATTTGATCCAGTTGTCGGGCTAGGTCATCAACATTCCATGGTAGATGCAGTCGCCTTCCCATCATATCCCAGACATACTTGATTGGAGTGAGATCTGGCTGCCCAAGGAAGTGTTTGACAAGCTGTAAGACAGCTCATAGCAACACATGCCGTATGTGGTCTGGCATTATCTTGCTGAAAAATAAGGCCAGGATACTGCAAAAGGAACGTAGTGAAACAGGTCTCAGAATGTTATTGACGTGCTGCTGTGCTGTAATTGGGCCTTTAATGACGACCAAAGGAGTCCGGCTATCAAGGGAAATGGTACCCCAGACTATAACTCCTGGTTGAGGGCCTGTATGGTATGCAATAGTGAAAGCAGGATCTATACGCTGCCCTGGGCTTCTCCAGACATATCTTCAATGATTGTCAGGACACAGTTGGAAGTGGGATTGGTCGTTAAACACCCAATCAGCATCATTCCATTCTGATCATGTCAAGCATCACTCTAATCTGGCTCAACAGTGTGCAGGTGGCATAGCTCTCTAGAGAGTAGATTTTTTTCTATCAGCCATCTGTGAGTGATCATGGTGGACACTCGTGTAGGTCGCATGTCTGATGGTTGATAACGATGAATCAGGCATTGTGACTTTTGATCTGACAATCCTTCTGTCCTCCCGATATGCTGTGGTCCTAGGTCGACTGCTACCATCTTGACACTGAAATCTGCCATTGTCCACCCATTCTTGCCAGCTTCTTCTAATTGCCACATCGCTTTGAACCATATGACGAGCGATTTTCCGATTTGCACAATCTGCCTCTTTCAATCTAATGATACGACCGCTTTCAAACTCTGACAGTTGTTTGTAATGAGCTCGAATCCTGCAGCGAGGCATTTTTTCAGTTGTGGAAATGTGTCCTAAATCGCAATGCAACAGAAAATTTGTCAATCAGATTTATAATCCCTTCTTATAAACACCTGCTGAGTGCACAGTTCTGATATGTTGTTGCTCCCCCTATTCATTCATTGAACGCCAAATTTTAATCATTTGCATGTTCGGTCCAAATGTAATTTGCATACGAAATTTCATTACATTTAGACAACTCCTTCTGTTGCGTGTTTTTTGTTGTTGTTTTTTTTTTTTGTTTTAGAGTGTATTAGTATGTGTGTGTATGTATAAATATATATATAGTTTATACATACTTATTGCTAAATTTTTGTAAAATTTTTTTATGGCATTGTATGGTGCACCTCCATTTTTAAATCAAAAATTTCTATTTATTGATCAGAATGGGACAATCATATATCTACTGTACAAAACACAAAGGTGATTAAAATTTAGCAGGATACAATTACTTCTTGCTTTCTCCACGATCATGTCTTTTTCTGCTCAGGTAGGAGGCCATGTAAGCAAGGAGTCACAAAGTACATTTGGTGAATTATTCTATTTTATATTTTGTATGTCTTGAGATGTTTGCAATTTTGTCATTTGTATACAAATGAAAGTTTTAATTGAATATGTCCATTATTATTTTTTTCACCTGACCTGAAAGGTCTCTTTTCTGTAAAGATTAAAGATACATTTATGAGCCATGAAGGTTCTTATAAAAATAATACTTTTGACAAATTTTTTTTTATTGAATGTGTTGATATTTCCTGTTTTGCTAATGTTTACAAATTTTTATAGTATACTAAATAAAATATTTTTTTTTATCTCAATATTTTATTTTGCATACATCAGTAGCTTTTATTATACTTTTAAGAGATAGTGGTTAATTTAATAGATCATTTTCCATTTCTAATTATATGAGAAAGATATGGGTATTAATATACTAACTGCTAGTCATGTAAAAGTAGGCTTAAGACTGAGATTTTTATAAATGAATTATTGTAAAAAAGAAAATCGTAAAAATGATAAAGAATTTCTACAATATCTTGTTATAATTATTAAGTGATATACAAGATGAAAAATGCAAGATAATGGTTAATAACTGTAAATCTAACCCTTCATAACTTTTTTTTAGCACATGATCAAATATCGTTACTTACCCTGGACTAGAGGGAAAACCAAGTATAGAGGAAAGGAAGATTCTGGAAAAGTGATTCTGACTAAATGAGAAAATTTCAATGGAGGGTTCCATGAACTGAAGACCCAATGTATATCAAAAGTGCTCATGTTCCATTGTGACTTCCAGAAATGCATCTCTAAGCAGATGTGCTTCAGAAAACACATCACTGCTAACTTCAAAGAATTAAGGTTTTGTTTACATATTTTTTCATTTGCAAAGAGGTGCAGGGAAAATGTTGTACCATTTTAAGTTATTTGAAAAGGATCTTTTATTGTAAAACCTTTTTTCTTTGTTTTGTTAAGTGGATTCATATTGCCGTGATGCATATATAAACATGATTGGAACTCTTTTCTGTTAACTTGTATTTTTCATATTTTTTTTTATCTGAATTATATTTTTTGATTAGTTGTAATATAATAAATGTGAAATCGCATTTATTTCTCTAAAAACAAGCAGAATTAAATTTTTAGATAGTAAATTTTAATATTTTTTGTGCTAGAACTAGTCAAATATCTGGAGATTTATTATTTTTTAAAAATCAATGCCACTTAAAGAATTATGGTTTTACATGCTTATTTTTGTATTTTATAATAGAACTGCTTCTGAAAAATGTTGAAATATAAGTTTTGTTTGAGTTAATTTTGTAATTCCTTTTAAAATATGTAAAAATAAAAACATTTTTAAAAATTATTTTGTATGATTACTGTCTTCATTTTGAACATAATAAAAGATATCTCTTTTATAGCGATTGAACTGAGGCTCTCAAGTTTTGATTTCATTTTCCTTGAAGGCCATGTAGTATAATTTAGACTTCTTTTAATATCTGACTAGATTTCAAATCTTGGGTATGATGTCAGTGTTGAGAAATATCCTTTGTATATCACAATAAAACATCAATAATAGATTTTGTAATTTTACAATGATTCAAAATTTGATTTATCACCATTGGCCCATTGCAAATTTTCAGTGTTATGTTAATGAACATTAATCAAATGGAATTATATCATTTGTAAAAAATGAATTTTTTGAATATGTGTTTTCTTTCAAACACAATTTTTTATACCTTAATTTTTTAATAGCAAAATGGAACGTCGTGTCAAATTGAATTTATTCAATTAGTTTTAATAATTTTATTATTTAACGCTTATTAAATTTATCAAATATGTACATTTTTTAGCTCAATTAAGCTAAATGTAATTAAAATTAAATCAAAGGATAAATTATTAAACGACAGATTTGGTGACTTGGTGTAAAATTTAATTCTTTAAATTAATTTTTTTATTTTTAGTTAAATTATTCATATTGTCATCCAAATCAATCATGTATAGAAAATTTCAGCTCAATTGAGCTCTTTAAAATCCGAGAAAAAAACGTTTAAAATTTTGACTCATATATACAAAGTCAATTGAAGGAAACCTATTAATTAATTAGTTTAATAATTATAATTAAATTATTGTATTGTAATCCAAAAAATCATGTATAGAAAATTTCAGTTCAATTGAGCATTTTAAAATATGAGGAAAAAGTTAGGACCCATACAAAGTTACAATGTGAATTAAAGAAAACCCATTAAAAATTGCAACTTTATTTAAAATTGTGGTAAGAATGAATTGTCTATATTTTTGCTTTCCAACTTTGAATACCTGGGCAGTGATAAAATAAATTTAAAAAAGAAACAAAAACATACTTTTAGGCTATTAATGCAACTTTTCATTCTTGAAATCTGATTTTGTAAAGTGATATAGATATAGTATATAATCCCTCTAATCATATTGGGGAAATAATAGGTGCAAGTTTTAACTGCCTGCAATCTATAGTGACTTGCTTAGAATCTAAAAAACAAAACTAAAAGCTAAGTGGTTAAAATTATCGATTCACTGGAATCCAAAATTTGAATGTAGCTAACATTATTTTTAGGAATAAAAATTATGAGAGAAAATTGAAATTGTAAAATGGTAGATGAGAATTTTTAAAAAACTGTGAAAGAAACAATTGCAAATTTAGCTGAAAAACACAAATAATTTCTAGTAAAATTTCTGTAGAGGAACTTTTTCGAGCTGAAACCAGATAAGCTAAATAGAGATGGATAATGGTCAGAAAGTTGTGTGTACAATTAAGATTCAATTCAATTAAGTATTTTTGCAAGGAATTAAGATATATATCCTGTATTGTCAATAATCTAATGGCTGCAATCAGATTAATGGAAAAGTCGGGGTTAATTTGCAAGTTGAAAATAAGATTGAAGTTCTCAAGGCCCAAATTTCAATAATATCCCTCTAAAATTAGTGAACATATGTATTTGAATTTTATGCTGTAAGAAAAGTTTTTAAAGCTTATCATTAAATTAGAAAAAATCAGGTTTAATAGATTTTTTAAAAAATATATGGCTATGTTTCCATGCATTCAATGTATTAACAAGATTTGAACGTGAAATTTTTTTAAAAGGTTCAGTTATAGACATAATCTAGAGACTGATTTATTGGCTTTGCACATAAGGATAGAAAGTTCTAGATCCGATTTCATTAACATTTAGAATAATGGAGGTAGTTGCTGCATGTTATATCCAACTGGATATGAAAGTTTGAAAAAATTAAATATTAATTTTTGTTACCTTTGTTAAAAAGGATAGATATTTTATTTTGTAATAATAGTGTGGTGTTAATTTCAGATAGTTGTATTAATTAATAAACAGAACACTTAAATAAAAATAATCCTTTCATAAAATTTAATACTTCCTTAATTTATTGCAAGAAGTTTCAATTGTTATATTGGTGATTTCTGTATCAAATGCTTTATTTTTACAGTTAAAGATTTATAAAAAGTCTTAAATATAAGACTTCGTCTCTTTATTTTATATGTGTCCTAGTAATAAACCCTTCAACATACAATGACATCTAGGAGATTTCATTCATTTGATGTGCCATTGTAGACTTTGACATCCGAGACATCAAGAATTACCTTTTTAGACACTGTGCAGTATTTTAAATTAGCTGATTGTTTTACTCGTGTGATGATTCTGTTTTGTTTCAAGATGCTCCATTTCTCAGCAGTACTGATAACAGAATTTCATTGGTAAACCAGTAGATCAGAAAAAAGCATGTTGAAAACAGAATTCAATATAGCAGTGATCTCGCATAGCAAATACCATACTATTTATTTAAATTAAATAAAAATTAGAAATAATCCTTGCTACATGTCTGAATTGAATATATTTAATGAAAGTGACTATGAAAGGTCGAATGGGCTATTCTTGTCTCATAATAATGAAATTAAAAACGGTCATCAAAGTGTTCATACCATTGATTATTCAAGTGATTATTTTGACATAGCAGATGTTGAATGGAATTAGAGAGAAAAAGAAAATGTAAATACAAAATAATTTACAGAAACTTTTACTTTCAATCTTTTAGTTTTACGAAGATCAGGAACAAATGCAACACCTGTGTGTTTTAAAACAAGTTTTATATGATAATTTTTTTATAATGTTAGAAAAACAAATAAGTGTGCAGCTCAAATGAAAATGGAACATAATATGAAAATAAATGTAGAAATATAAAATAATTTGTGACTAGAAACAAATATATTTGTTTCCAGTTACAAATTATGAAATCAGAGCTTTTTTTTTTGTAATGCATTATTGTGTCACAAGAAAAAATCAAAAATAGATAAGTATTGAAAAAAACAGAAAATACCAGAAGCACCCATCTTTCTGCAAATTATATTTTATAAACTTTTTTTTTTTAATTCTGTAACACACTTTCTTTATTTTATGGATAACGAAATGATTTCTAAAGAAGACAGGCTACAAAAGGTTCGATTCGCAATTGTTTACAAGATTTCATTAATTATATATTCCAGAAGAAAATATCTTAGACAAATCCTTAATGAAGTTCAGGGGGGGGGGGCAGCTGAATTATGTACAATTTTTAACATCAAAACGAGTGACATTTGGAATTAAAATTTTTCAAATTATGGAAGTCCCCTTTTGGGTACTGTTATTGATTCAAAATTTACATAAGAGAAGATAAAATCGAAATTATATACCTACATCACAAAATGTAGTCATGGAACTAATTAAATCCATTTTATGAAAAGGGTTTACCTTGTTTTTAGACAATTGATATTTGTCGCAATTTTTTTTTTTTTTCTAATTTTGAATCAAAGTAATACAAATATTAATAGAACAGTCAGAAAAAATCAGAAATATGTGCCAAAGTTGGCACTGTAGACTGGAGAAGTAAGAGAAATTATCTTGTAAAAGTATGTCCTAAAGCTGGCTTGATAAGAAAGATGTATGTGTAATAAGCACTAAATATTCAAGAGCAAAAATTGTTGACATGGAAAAAATAAGGGAGATGAGAAAGAAAATGTTTATGAAACTCAGCTATGTAGTGGAGTATAATTGTGGAATGAGAAGTGTCGATAGGCAAGACCAATTTCTTGTATTTCCAACTTATGCAAAAGTGTGTCAGAGGATATAAAAAATGTGTTTTTTTTATATGCATGATATAGCTAACTATAACGCTTATGTCTTATATTCTAATTCATCTAAGCAATTGATTGTAAATTTGTAATTGAATACTGAAGAAGGTATGCTATGTACTTTGTCTCTTTCTAACTATCCGACACTTGGCAGACCATTGCAAAATGAATGCCCTACTCAGTTCCAGGGAAAACATTTTGAAAATAGATGCTATGTGTGTGTAAAAAAATAATATAAGCAAAAGACCGTGTAAAAAATATGTGTTCTGTTTTTGTGTTCCAAACTTTAAAGAACTACTACAATATTATTTTATAATGTTATTTAATTATTGTCCATTAACATTATATATCAACCTGATTAAATGATACACAGCAATACAGTTATGAAAATAAAAAGTTCTGTTTCTAAGCTTCCATTTAAATCTTTCCCAAATTAAATAGTATTTTTCAAGCACATCAAATTGAGTGTTATTTGTATGTCAAGAGGTTAATGTAAATATTCTGATTTGTTCTTCAAAGCTTAAAATTAATAATGTATACAAAATTGTACTGTTTAACATAACATCCATAATATTGAAACATAATTAAGTGTAATTATCATAATTACCACTTAATATTGAAACATAATTAAGTGGTAATAGATAAAATTAATCCAGGCAAGTTAACTCGAAGCTTAGTATTCCTTTCAAGAAAATCTTAAATTTTAATTTAGCTGATTATATTTTTAGTTAAGATTAAATTATTGCTCTTAATTGAATATTTTATACACAAAGCAATTGCATTCAGTAAATGTTTTATTCTTATTAATTCACAAGTACAAAAAAGTAATTGTTTATAAATACAATTATATGTCTAAATTTAGTCATATTAAAAGTATTTTCAACATAAATTATTGGATGTACAAAATATGCTTGAGTGAAAAGTATTTGAAATTTTGATAGTTGTAATTCACATTATGTAATTTTCTATGTATTTATTGTAAATTTCAAACATATCTCGATTAAATATTTTTTTGAATGTTGCAGAATAAGAGTAGGATTTTAATTTCAAATAAATAAAAATGCAGACTTTTATTATGCAAGTTAGAAATTTTCTTATTTTCTAAAATCAACTGAATAGAGTTGTATGTTTTTATTGATTGTCACACTAATAACAGTTAAATAATGTATACTTTTCATTTTAAATAGGAATAAAACAAAAATTAATACTTCAATCATATAATTTATTACATTTCCAAAAGAAAAAAATATTCAGTGACTATTTTTTTCCCAGTCATTTGAATCCGAGTTGACTGTCACGAAAATAATGCAAGAATTAAAAAAAAAACATATTTAGTATTTTAGTTTAAGGTATAAATTATTTCTGTAACAGACTTCTTTTGCAGTAATTTAAACTGAATGTTTCAATTTTGAAATATTTTTTAATAAAATCTGACGTTAACAAATTCTGAAAATTTTTTTAGCTTGTAAATATTCAAAATTTAAGGGACGGTTTTTAGAGAATTGCACCAAAATGATTTTTTGAATAGCATTTTTACAAGAATTCCATGAGGTAAAAGTGTATAGGCACCCTAAAGAGGAACATTTAAGTATTATTGCTCATCAAAAATTTGCGACTGCAAAATTGCCTTTCATACCTAAAAATATTTTCCTTATTTAAGGCATAGTTATTAGTGCAAAATATTTCTGTACTCCAAAAACTGGTAGTAAATATAAACGTTTCCCTTAGAAATATATAAATGCAATACAAAAATAAAGAGATCAGTTTGGAATAAAGTAAAAAAAAAAAAAAAAAATGCTCAAGTCATTTAAAGATGAGACTTCATATCTGAAAGTATAAATCTATCATCAAACAAGGATACAAATTTGTTGTTAAAATTTAAAGAACTTCATTCATGTATGCTAATGTGTAAAATTATAAGAAAATACATGTATAGAAAATATTTATCACTTGAGATTGTCTGGAATTTGACCCTACAGATTTATTGAAAATAAAACATGTATCAAATGCCTAGTAGAAGAAACATTCAGCAGGAAATAAAATTTTAGAGCATCAATACAACTATATATATATATATATATATAAAAAAAAACTTCAAAAAACTGTTGTTTCTGTTCCAGTAATGTTAGTCTGGTCATTTCTGAAAATATTTTGATAATAATTATATCATATCAACCAATTGTTCAAAATAATAAAGAAATTAAGAGGCAACATAATGCATCATACAAAAATTATTAAGCCGATCAAATGAAAAAAAAAATGGTTTTAAATAAAAAACAAAATATACAACAATTGAAAAATGTATACAAAAAGAGTATTTACAAACCATTTACAAATTAATTTGGAAAATACATGCTAAGCAACATTACATTGATTTAAGTAATAAAAAATCAGCAATGACTAAAGTACAAAGTAATGAAGTTTCCACCACTTCAAAAAAGTACATAATTGCTTTCGCCCAATAAATATGGCATATAAATTATGGCAACACAGCATTATGGCAAAGTCATTAGTCTTTCAATTAAATACATGTTTATTTCTTTGATTGCATTGCTTGAGCCTTGTACTGCTCCTCCAAGTAAGTTTGAGACAGCATCAAAAGGCGATATCTTTGGCGCAAATTTCGAGCTCTTACATGAGATGTAATGATTTCAACTGCATGTGAAGATGGAAACCAGCCTCTTACCCCATCACGCATTCTTTCTCCTTCAAACCATCCTAAATGCATAGCAAGTAATTGATTAATTATTATCCATGACACAAGTTAAAGCTACTTTTTCTCCGAATAACACTTGAATAAATAAAAACAAATACTACATGTAAAGCATAACTCACTAAATTATTTTTTTGTACACTATATATTTTATTAAAAAATTATGAGTATATCATTATATAATTCATATAATTATCCGTATGAATTAAATATATATATATATATATATAAATATCCTATAGAATAAATTTTATGCTATAAGCATTTTTATAAGAAATTTTATTTCTTAATAATGCATCCGTTAAGTACACGATGACATTAAACATTATTTAATAATTTGATAAGTAAATCCCATGCCTAAGTTACCATTAATGCTTTTCATAGAATTCACATAATGACTTATTGATAAAGTGAATATTTTGTAATGTTTAAGGATTACAAAAAATGAAATGCACTAAAGACATTTCTCATTTAAGATTATTAATGCATGATTTGAATAGGATCTCTTTCTCTCTACATTATAATAATTATTTATGCTCAAATATTTTGGAAAACAATTTTTTTTATAAACAAAAAATGTGCTATAAAAATTCTCATAATTTCAGATGTTAATTTTAAGTGCATATATATTTTCTAGAATAAAAGTTTCATCTCATAACAGAGTAATATAAAAATAATATAACAAACCCTTGAACAAATCCAGCCTTTTAAAAATTAAGTCATTCATTCCTGAATAATACACAAATTTACAAGCATATACTGACTTAAATCAAATATTAACGAAATTACTTTAGTCACACAATTAAATGCAGATATTACTTCAGAGAAATATTTGAATTAATTATCCACTTAATGAATTTAATTTCTTATATTAATAAAGGGCATTTTATTTTTAATGTACACTATAAAAAATAAAGATTTCTCACCATCGGACATTTTCCTAAATACATTAACAACATCTGCTTCTTCTAGAGACAATTCATCAGGTTGCTGAGCAGTGTAAGCATGAGTGCACTGAAACTGCGGCCAATCTGAAAATGTAAAATTAAATTTATATTTTATTAGTTGAAAAACTTGAAAAAAAACTATAAATGTATTAAAAATAAAGGAAATGCAAAATATCTTTTATAAAATGTGAACTTAATTATTTTAAAAATTGTATAAGTCTATGCATTAAGATTTAACAAATTTGCTGCCCTAGCAGATATGGTGTGCCCCTTCACACCAGCTAAGATCCCCATCATCATATCATGCATCATAGAACTTTATGCAAGACTATAATGGAAAAAAAAAAAAAGTCTAGAATTGATTTATCTGACCAATCCTCAGGTACTATTCAGCTCAAAGACAAACAATTCATTGGCCAAAGAAAATTATACTTCATATGTACATAAAATATACATCTTTTATATTCTGAAATTAAAGGAGAAAAAAAAAACTAGATTAAATTTCATGAAAAATTTATAGAATGCTTGATTGAATAAGATTTAACTTGCTTGTGGGGGAAAAAAAGCCTTAAGACAATTTCTATTATTGGGAAGCACCTCTTTCAAGATCTGAACCACTAAGACGTGTAGAATTTAGCAATGGACAAATGATTAGATGTAAAACAATGTATTTTTGCCCAATACGTTAAAAAAAAAAAAAAAAAAAAGAACTTTGAATGAAAAATTATTTTAAAACTTAGCACAAGAATATTACTTCAATATACTTGGTTTAGCATTCTAAATATTTAGTTATGATACCAGTGTTTTGAGAAAAATTTGATCCATTCACCATGACCAAAGATTAGATGTGAAACAAGGTATTTTTGCCAAATATGAGAAAAAAAAAATGAACTGTGAGAGGAAAATTGTTTTAAAACTTGGCACAAATAATATTGCTTCATTACACTTATTCCAATTTCAATGTATACTAATAAAACTCTTTTAATAATTACCGTCTTAAAAATATTATACTATGAATAAATACGGCTTTATATTCTAAATATTTGGTTATGATACCTATGTTTTCAGAAAAATTTGATCCATTTTAGCAGGCCAAGAGTACATTAAGTCTCATTCTGTATGACCAATACCTAAACATTTTATGGATTTACTACAGTAACACTTATACTACACTATTTAAGTAAGGTGACTAATAAAATGTTATCGCATCGCTGGCAAGTAACTTAATTTACTTATTATTTAACCCAATAGATTACCAATCAGTATTCTTACTAATTCAAACATATTAAATAATATTCAACTATTTCTCAGATAAAATATAATTTTTGAATTTGCAATTATAGTAGAAAAATTTATGTTTCATTGCACTAATGACAAAGTAAGTAAAAATAATTTGTTTCACAATTGCAATATGACTGGCAACAATGAAACAAGATAGTTACAAAAATTATATAGCAGCAATAGACAAGTCAGCATGAAACTTTTAAAGTCCTGATACAAAGAAAAATATAGGAAATTGGTTAGTAAAACGAGCAATTTTCCAAACTGGAACTATCACTGATAAACTGACTAAAGGAGCTAGGTGATAGCCTCTGGCTTGGATTCAGCAAAATTTAATTGAAAACAGTTTCTTAAGATGGTGAAATAAATGCACATTCCAAATGTCAGGTGCCGAGAAAGGAATGAAAATTATTGATTTATTGGATAAATATAGGTCGGTGAACTCATTTGACACTCCAAAAAATGACATAAGCATAACCTGCTATATACATGCCTGCTGTATACCTGCTAAATATACCTACTTTATAAAATGATTTATCAAAGACTAATATGAGTAATATACAACAGTGTTTGTGCAACAATCTATTTTAATTATCACAACTAAGCAGTTTTTCACCAGGATTTAAGGATTCCCCCCCCCTCCACAAATCCTTAAAATCATGATAGTATTAATTATTACCACAGTCATCTTTGATGAAGGGTAACATATCATCACACCACAATACTTCACTTTTCAGCATAAACATCTCATTAAAATTTATCAGAGCACTATCAAAATTCATAAGAAAAATTGACACAGATTTTGTTCAAAAATCAGAAAAGAAACGTTTAAAAAGATTCAGAATTAGTTCATAAGGTTAGTTTCACTTAAGAGTGGATTCAAGCAAGTGCTTCTAATTTCCCCTCATGGTTTTACAATGATCGAAAAGTAATATCTCAAACACTTAAATTATGAAAGCAATTGTACTTGATGAATGAATTCTATTATCCTCATATAGAATGATACAAAATGCTCAATAGGTGGTAATAATTGCTATTTTTTCAACAGTAATTGTGTTCCTGCATAATGCTATCAACAAAGGGTTTCAAAAAGATCAAGAACACAGACACACACACAGCACATGAATGAATGTGAAAGTTATTGACTGAAAAATGTTATATGATTCATATTAGCAAACAAGAATTTGTATTGATGTTTTATTATGATTATTAAAAATCTTTCAAAAAAACATTTTCAATTATTTTCTAAAAATGTAGACACATTTAATGGAAGAACTAGATACATAAATCTTACATTAATCAATACTGATATAAAATTCCAATAATATATCCCTTTTCCTTAAGCTTATGAGAAAGGTGCTAGACTTTAATCTCCCCTTTTATATATACTTCTATCTGTATTCTTTTCTACATATATTTATTTCAGCATCGTTATATATAACAATGCTCTTTCTATACATTTCCTAAATAGATTATTACTATTTTAAATTAATTTTATATTAAATGGATTATTCCTCCCTTTTAGTAAATATTGATTTTTACATTTATTTTTAAAAATTCTTTTTCTTTTAACAGTATAGTTTTTGTTTGCACATGTTTAAATTTTCAAGGATAAGATTTAAATATTAATTTGAACCCCTCTAAAAATAATTTTTTTCCCCAATTTCAATAACAAGAGCTAAATCAATAAAACATTTATGATAAGGTTTCAAAAAATCATTTTTTTTTTACACCTCAATTATAATCAAATTTAAATAGGACTTCCAAGTGTAAAAATGGTGATATATTTTTGGAATTTGATGGTAATTCTCTTTAATGAAATAATTACCCCATTCTTCATATATTTTTTCGTCCGGATTCTCGGATTTGGGAGGTGTCATTGCATCCATCCATCTTGTTCTATCACTCCTAAAATACATTACAAAAATAACAAAAAGTTTTAAATTTCTTTAAAATGGGTATATGAAGAAAGGATATGTGTAATATAAATATAGCTTGCAATAAATATTAATTTAAGTTAATTTTTGTTGTTAATTAAGAGGAAGGTAAAAATAAATAGTATACCAAAGCATATTTGATGGTTTATTAAAGCCTTTTTATTTAAGAAGTGGCTCTCTCCCCCAAGTGGGTATTTTAGCGATATATATTTTTCCATAAAAATCAAATACTTCGCTATGAATTTTTTTAAAAAAGATACACGAAATTAATTTTACAGCTTTTCAGATACTCAAAATTTCACTAAAGAGAGTTAAAGCTTAAAATTTCATCATTTTAAAAAATTGAATGGATTATTTTAAGAGCATATATTTACATAAATATTAAAGATTTAATGATTAAATATAAAAATAGATTTGAAAATTTTCAGAAAAAATATTGTTGATACAAATGCACTAGAAATATCCAACCAATTATAGCCAAATCATTTATATTTTTTTCATAACATACAAAAAATTTCAAGAAAATACTGAAAAACTTATATTTGTAGATGTTTTGTACTCTCAAAATTCATTTAATTCACATGCTTTAAACAGGAAAGGGTATGGAAAGAATAGATTATTCTTTCAAATAGCTCATTTAAAAGAGTGAGAACACCAAAGTCAGCAGTCTGATAGAAACCTGTTCTTTACTGTTCTATCTATAACATGACATGATATGGAAGGCTATACACCATCAGAGAAGTCTGAAGATACTGTGACAGTATTTTCCTCCAATTCGGTGGCCTGCTTTCATATTGGAAGCAAGCAAATGTTTACTGAATCTCCCTATCGACAAACAGGTCTAGCAACACACACCCATGCTCTCTCCTTCACTATTCCCTAAATAGAGCCTTTGATAGCACTATAGCATTCAGAAATAACCAGATCAAACAGCTCCAGGAAGAAGGAGCGAATGAGGAAAAACTCATCAGAAATGAACTCATCCCACAGGCAAATAGAAGACGGATGAACTGGTCTTTAAACTAAAAGACCTGTTTTGGTAGGTCAATCAGGTTCTGATAGACCTACCAAAGCAGTTAGACGAAATGATTCCAAACTGAAGTGAGTCATTCAGATTAGTAGATCTTAGGTTCCGTTTGTAATCTGTTCTGTTTGTAAAATCATCTGTTTCAAAACAGATTTCCTATATGCAATCAAAATAGAGGAAATTTGTTTGAATTGTTTTCAATTTAACAATTTTTTTTTTATTTTCAATATTATTTTTTTGTTATTTTTAAATCTATGAGCTAATTCTAAAGTTCTTTTTATTTTTATTAGGTATTATATGGGAAGTGATAAAAACATTTATATGATGGGCATAATAATACATAAAAGTTTTACTTATGCATTAAAATAATTTTTGCAAGCGAGTGAGAATGAAAGTAGGTTCATGAAGTAACAGCCAAATTTGGCTATGCAGAATCAAACCATGTGCAATTGTGATAGTCTAAACATAAGAAGGATGAAAAAGAAAAAATTGGTTTACAAGAAATGTTGGAAATAGAAATGTATGATTAGAGTAATCCCAGGGCACATCACATGTTTATCAAAGACAATAAACTTCATGTGAAAGAAAAAGATCACCAGGATGCCTCTGGTTCATGATTCCTATACCTACCTAAAACAGTAAGGCTCATGAAGGGTATAATTCTCCCAAAGAATATTTTTGATTGACAACATGTATTATAGGACTCATAATGCAAAACTAACTCAAAGGTGTTTTGCTACAGCAGGTTTATATACATATATATTGATGCAAAATTTATTATATATATTGGTGAATTTTATAAAATATAACAATGACATATAAAATTTTTTTGCAAAAATATTCTCCTTATTTTTGGTTTGTATTGTTGTGTATTACGAAAGCAAATAATAAAATATGAATTTGAATGTTTATTATATTTCATATTTACTTTTATTATTTTGTTCTTTTAATTGAAAACATATCAAATAATTAAACAGTATTATGCACTTAGCATTTAACTTTTGAAGGGATTTCAAGCTAAAATAAAACATATTTATATATTATTTTGCATGTTTTAGCAAGAATCCAATATCTTATACATTACGTATTAGAAACTGAGTTTTTTTTAAATTATATTTTTCCTATAAAATATTAAATGCTTTTGTCTAAAAATCACAACACATTTTGTGGGGGAAAAAAAAGATTTCAAATTCTTTTAATATTTTACCTATATTTACTTCAATTTAATTATTTTGAATATGTAAAAGTATAAAAAGTACTAATACTGTGAAATTACCAAAGACATTTTATCTTCACTAACTGCTGTTAAAACTAAAAAATGTTCTATTTGATAGTTAATTTAATAAAAGATATGATTTTTCAATAAAATTAAAACAATTTGATGTTTTTGAAAATATGTAAAGCGATCATTTGTTGTAATTATATAGAGTTAAATACATTAGAATATCTTTGAAAATATGTTTGAGGAACCTTAAGAGCAGCTGGATCATTGAACATCTTCAAGAACAGTTCTTTAAGAATAAACAACAATAGGTAAGAATAGCTCATCTAAAAGAAGATAAACACCTAGTCCAACTTATAAATAACAGAAATTAACAACAACAATGAAACAAAGAGTTACAAATTTCTTTCTCTCTCACACACTTAAATGAGATTATAAGATATAGGATTAACCTGTATGTGTATATATTTATATATATAATTTCACTGGAAAAATAATTTAATTTTCTAATTTCCCCATTCTCTACAGCAAAAGTAAAGAGTTCTTTCTTATTCTCTGATCCACTTCCAAATTATCCTTTTATAGATCATGTGCTCATAAAATCTATTGAATTAACTTCATCATAGTCATAAATCTATCAGAAATAATTTCTACTAGATGTCATGAATATTCCCAATTATCCCTTCATCTTATATCACACGAGTTACCCATGTGATCCATAGAAATCTTTACGATTAAATCAATTGCAAGGTAAAATTTTCATCATCATTTCCTTTAATCTTTTTTGTAGTAATAGAGAAAGCAGAACAGTGTCTCCTGCCTTATGGATATTTGTTACCTCTTCCTCAGCGAAATTAATAAACAACCATGAATTGCGTCTTTTGTACTTAGTCATTAATCCTTAAAGATATTGTAATTTTTAAATTCTTCTATATAAGATTATTTCATAATATTTCAAACAAAAACATAACAATCATAAATAACAGATATATAATTTTGATACGTATATCATTCAAATTATAAGGATTTTATGTAAATATATTTTTTAAAAATATGCAAAAGTTTTTATCATACTTAGATCAGAAAGGTTGCATGTAAGAATATTTCCTACTATTTCAAATAAATTCAAGTGGAGAGAAAAATGTACTTGAATATCTTAAATATACTTACTCAAGAAGGCAACTTAAAAGCATTTCAACAGTTTTTCCTTCCTTATTATTCAACATAATCATCTGAAAAAGATTTCTATAATTGGAGGGCATGCGCATTGGCAATGGTGGAGTGCTTTCATCCACCGGTAATGCTTGAAGCATGTTTCGTGGACAGAAATCTACCACAGAGTAGCTATCATCACTGTAATAAAACAGAAAATACAAATATGTAATCTGTAGTTAGAACTTGTTAAAAATAACTTTTTTTATGGAATTGAAAGATATACTAGTACACTGTTAAATAATTTTTAGTAAAATTATGTGAAATAAAATTCTTTTATATGCATATATTTCTAAAAAAATTAATGTACAAACATATATAATCTTATTGTGTGTGTATATATGTATATACACATACACAAACAGACAAGAATGATTCTGTTTTAAATCTGTCAACAAACGACACTATTGTTTAGAAAGTTATGAAATTTTGTAGAGAACATAATAAAGGGATAGGAATTTGTTTGAAGGAAAAAAAAAGCAACAAGAGGGAGTTTTTTAATTCATCCCATATTAAATATACATTTACAATAGTTTAAGAATTTTATTACAAGAAAATATGTACCACATGATGACCATCAATTTCAGCTACCATCAGTAATCATAAAATAGTATGTTCCACAATAGACTGCAGCCTGTTCTGGGAAATGCTATGAACACATCGTAAAATGCTGTATTTAAGATGCAAAGTTCTTGGATTCTAACAACATATCATTTGTTTCAAACGTCCCCAAAGCCAAATCATATGGTTTGAGGTCTAGGGATTGGGAAGGCCACTGATAGCACATTCTTCTCTGAAGTGATTTTTGAGGACATCCTTAACACAAAGAGTTATGCATGGAGGATGCTACATCTTGCATAAAATATGTGTGTGCAAGGCACATATAATTGGGCAGATCCAGAACAACTGTAACCTGACATGCTTGCAGGGACAGAAAAATTTTATTTTGTGACAAAGATGCATATCGCTGCCTGATGATCGAGTATGTTACTGAACTTTAAGCACTTGATTCCTTGAAGAACAGGCCAAATATAAAGGATGCAGAAAACTCACACCACATCATCACGTTTGATGAATACAACAGAACTTCTAATACTCAATACTGATTTTCTGGTTTTCAAATTTAGAAGATGTGAGTATTTTTGTTTGTAGACAACTCTTAAATAGGGTTGTTTAATTATAGCCATTTTGTATATATATATTCATTGAAGTGCAATTAACTTCAATAATTATTTATAACTACAATTTCCATTTCAAATAATAGAAGGTAGAGAGTACTTTAAACATATAACAAACACAATTTAATTATCCCAGCCATAGATTTTTAATGTCATTTTTTAAATAATATTTTCATGAATATTGTTAATTTAGGTTTAGGCATTCTGCTTCTTGTAATGTTTCTATTACCACCACTATATTGTGCATATTTCCAAGTTAAGATGTCATGTCAACTTAATATATAAAAATTGTGTAAGAGAACTGTTTGTTCACTCTCATCTTTTCCTTTCACACTTGCTTACCATTTATGTTTATCTGTCAATTAGATGTAGATATGTTTTGTGTATGCAAGTGTTTGTAGTTGGTCATGTTTGCTACAGCTTAGGTTTTAAATAAAGGTTGCTTTCTTCCATAGAGATGCATTTATTTAAGTAACCTAATTTAATAATTGGTGCCTTAACATATAGATGAACGATCAGCCTCCCCTCAAGATTCCTAAATATTTTTCGGAACCTTTTACT
Source organism: Nephila pilipes (assembly GCA_019974015.1). Classification (NCBI taxonomy): domain Eukaryota; kingdom Metazoa; phylum Arthropoda; class Arachnida; order Araneae; family Nephilidae; genus Nephila; species Nephila pilipes. The sequence goes on along the minus strand of BMAW01088853.1, from coordinate 246,404 downwards.
GAATTATATTTTACCTATATCTAACATTCTGATAGCCATTTTGAAAAATATATTTTATGAATAATGAAAGTTAAATATTTTCAGTTTTGCTCTATCTAATCATTAACAATAGAAAATATTTTCATTAATATTTTGACCTATTTGCAAAGCTAAACAGAATCAATAATTAAGAGTAAATTATTATTTCCAAGTCAAAATTCTGCCTATTATCAATTCTAGTGTTAACTAATTTCACAATATTTTACTCCATCTTCATTCAGCTATGAAGTTATAAAAAGTTAATAAAAATTTTATTATCAAAGAAATTGTTTGAAAATATGCAATTATCAATATTAATCATATTTTTAAAAAAATACTTTAAAAATACGTTTTAATTCAGTTGATTATGATAAAAACATTTGTACATATATTTTTTGTAAAGCCTACACTTATTATATTACTTATAATTGCAATTACCTTTTCTTTCTTGTTACAACTAACAAATCCGTAAAGAGGAAAAGGTAAAGTTGGATCTTGCACCAACGACTACTTCGACCAAATGTCCGACGACTAGAATTATCCAACATAAGTTGTACCAATTCTCCTTTTTTAACCAGCCAACGTGAAGCAGACAACAAACCTAGCCCCTGCAATTGAAATACCTTTTTTTTTATCAAAAAGGACTTAAAATGCTCAAAGTATAAAAATTTGAATTTTCCATATATTAACAATTTCAAGGAACAAATTTTAATATATATAATTTATATCTTTCATAAATATATATAGATCAAATAAATAAATATTTAATTTATTTTTATGAAACAGACTTTGGCACACAGAAAAAAGTAATGCAAAAGAAAATTATCATAAAACATGAATCAGTAGGATAAATTTGAAATTATAAGACACTGAAAAATTTATATACTCGTACCTTCAATACTTTTAGTTAAAATAATGTTAATTAAAAATGCTATTTATAGACACTAATACCAAATAAAAGTATAAATATATAATACAAAAAAACATTCATAATTATAATACAGATATAGTTATATTTTTCTTATCTTCTGTATAAATATGTTTGTGTGTGTGTGTATGTACAGTGGAAATATTAAATTAAATAAATAAAAAAAAAAAAAAAAAATAGTCTAACATGAATTCATAAAAAATACTGAAGAAAAAGAAATTAATATGAAAACAATATAATTGAATTTAGTATGCCTAATTATAAATAAAAAAAAGGTAAAACATTACAAAACTCATAAAAAGTTAAAATAAGTTAAAAAATTTACCAAAACGAATAGTATCCCTAAATAATGGCAAGAAAAGTAAAACAAAAACAACAGAAAGATGTACAGGCAAAAAAGAGATGGGGAAAAATGTAAATAGAAAGAGAAACTATAAAGAAAATGAAATACAGCATTTTAAAATTGTGTAACAGGCTTAAACTCGTTTTATAGGTCAAACTTGCCCCTAATGGAAGAAAGTTAAGTAAAATTGTTTAGAACCAAAATAATAAACATCAAAGACATAAAAAAAGCTAAATACTCATGAAAACACAGAGATACAATACAAAATCTCATAAATATATATTATTAATAAAAATATTAAAATCATAAAAATAAACACAAGAAAACAGAAAATACAAGCACAGCATGATAAAACTGCCATAAATAAAGGAAATTTGCAAATAGCTTATAAAATATTAAAACAATCCCCCTCCCCAAGCAAATTGAATTGGATAATGTGGAGATCCTAGTTAAAGTGGAGCAAATTAACAAGGTTCTACTATTTAATTCATAATTTTTCTTTTACAAAAATTTCTTAATCACATTTGAGCTCTAAAATGTAATTTAACAATAAGCAAAGTTATTGAAATACAGCTTTGTTAATAATGATAAAATAATATACATGAATATACAGATGCAACAGCTTCATATTATTGCTGGTGTTGACTTGATGAAGAAGGAAATTATTATTTTTAGTTAATTAAAAATTTCATGATTTTAAGATATATGTAAGCTGTTCAAATATATGTTTCATAAACTTCAATTCCATAATAAAGAAGTAATTAGATATGTATACCAATAGCAGATGAAAAGAGTTATATTCAAATAATTCCAAGTTATCAAATGGTATTTGATAAAATAAAAATGAGCTTACTTTACAATCTTTAAAATCCAGTTGCTGACTAATAACTAACATTTCCTCCATTCTTTCCATTTTGCGAGCACCTTCATTACACTCTGCCACAAGCTACAAATAGTTTTTCAGAAATATCAGAAAATATTCTATGAACATTGATATATTTCGTAATGTACAATAATTTAATGGTGATAAGATAGTTAAAAATCCTCATTTAATAATATAAAATAAGTTGAGTAAATTACTTTCCAATCAGAAAAAAGAAGCCCCTTTTTTAATGTTTCCCTTCAGTTATTACACAAATAATTTAAAAATATATATATTTTTAAAAAAAAAAAAAAAAAAAAAAAAAAAAAAAAATTACAACAAAAGAATTCAGCACATCTTTTTAAACAAATATTTAAGTGAATATAAATATACATCATGAACATAATATTTTACAGGTCATAGCACTTACAAAACCGAAACTATCATTGGATAACTTAAGTTTTCTTTTATTCTAACAAGCACAATCATTTTAACTGTTATGTCAAGAGAATTTATTATCCTCAAACCATGGTTTTGAGAAAATATGGCAAATGGTCAGACAAATAGTGAAGTAATAAAACATAATAGTGAAACAAATATAAAAGCTCTCAACCTTTTTTAAATAAAGGGAGGAAGGGTAGAAGATGTTGCAGTATGCAGTTAAAAGTTGTGAGGCAAATGATTTTATATCATGACACTATGAATTAAGCTTTAGTTATTTATTATAAAGTTCTTTATAAATATTTTTACTTGAATACCTTTGTTTTGATTATTATAGCTTTTACTTATCATTACTAAAATCAATAATGATGAGATCCATGATTGTTGGGATAAACTGAGTAATGAATGCAATAAATTACATGAAGGATTAACTAGACAAGCAAGCTCAATAAAAGAATGGAAAAACAAGTGATATAAAATTATACTTTTAAAAAATTAATAATGCAAATGTAGAAATGAATTCTTAAAAATTAGCAATTTTTCTTAATTGTGAACATACGGTGCATTCAACACAAAACAAAGAAGTTTAATGAAATTTAATAAAATAAGGACAAATCAATATTCTTTAAAATTACAGTAAAATAAATTATTGTTTTAAAATAAAATTAAGATAGAAGTATCTAATACTGAACATATTACATAGAATTACATCAGTTTTTAAAATCTACAAATGTAAATTAAAATACAACACTCAAATTAATAAACTCCATAACGAAGAGAGGGAGGAAGACGGTAATTTACTTACAATTTAACATATTTTTTGTAATTCTTCACACAAAAAATATCTAAATATATTAACAAGCCTTTACAGGAATTTATGATCAGATGTATTATAATTTAACATTTTGATAAATCTTAAAAATGTTACAAGATACGATCATTTTGTCTCAATTTTATTACCTTATTTACTGTTGCTAATGCCATTTTGCAGCTATCATGAATAGGAGAATCAGGTGAAAGACGATGAAAGATAGCATCGATCAACAATGGCAAACGAGTTATCCTTTGCATGGGTAACATTAAGAAGGAGTGCATATCTAATCCTTGGCAAACAGGATTAGATTCTAATCGTTTCAATACCACAACAAATTCTGGTCTTTTTTCCCTGTAAATTTAAAAATTCACTATAGCATAGAATATTCAATGTCACAAGCATAGATGTACAGTAAGTAATGGAGAATATTTAGCATATATTTCATTAATAAATAAAAAGAAATAAGTGAATAATTAAGCATATATATGAACAATTATGCATATATATATTACAGAGATCATGTGACAACAATGATAAGTTTTAATAAATAAAAAGTGATAGAAGGAAAGGATTTAACAATCTGAAAATTTATACATGAAGCATAAGAACATATGCGATATTTCAGGAGTGACAAGTTTAAATAATTATGTTCATTTTTAATTTTAATAAGATAATTACTTCAACACTAAAGGGTTTCCGAAACAATATAAGGTATTCAAAATTTTAGAGATAAAGTGACACAGAATATTATTTGAAAATCAGCCTCCAAATCAACAAATGATATTTTGAATAAAATCAAAGATAATAAGAGAACTATATTTATGTGCGATTACAACTAGATAATATTCAATACAATGTATTCAGAAACAAAAATTCAAAGTATTTATTTAAACTTAGATTAAAAAAAATATCTAATATAATGAGTTTGAAAGTGTTTCTTACTTTCTAATAGTTTTAACTGAACTCCTTCGACTAAATTAAAATAAAAAAAATTACCATAATCTTGACTATAATACGCATGTTTGATTTGTTACTAAATTTTAAGAAAAAATTTAAATTCATATACAATGCACACCCATAACTTTTCAATATTTTATTTAAAAATAAAATATTTATACAAGTATTTATTAACATAATTGAAATTTTTAATAAAAAGAAACGAAAACATTAAAGTCGACAGAAAAAAACTTAAATTTTAACACAAAACAAACAATACTGTCAAATTACTTGTCTTAATCACTTTCACAAGAACACAGCTAATCAATTGTTGTTCCTCCAAGTCATAATTAGGTGCCATTGTAATATGTGTCATGCACTGTAAGTTTCCATTTGTGTAAAAGAACACCTGTGCATCATGCATGTTATAACAATATCTTATAGCTGCTGCCAATTCGTTGTTCGATGTTTAAAAACCTTTTAAAATTTTTTACATGAGTATAATATGCACCTTCATTTTTACAGACCAAAATGTGGGAAATAAAGTGCATATTATAGTCAAGATTTTATGGTAAGTAATACAGTCATTTACATACATGTATATGTAGATATTTGGAATAAACCTCCAACTATAGAGGGCACTCTCTGCTAATGAAGGGAACATGCTTTTGAAAGTCAGATGGGAGTCAGAATAACAGATAGGATGACTTTGAAGATGATGCAGATGTTAAGGAATATGTCTACTTTTGTTTAAATGTTAACATGAAATGTTTTGTTAAATGCATTCAAATGTTAATGTGAAACGTCTTAATTAAAGTGTTAAATGTTTAAGATTTGATTTTTTTAATTAGAATAATTAGAAATATAGAAAGAGCCCATATATATGTGTGTGTATAACTGAATAAGAAACTTTCATTGAAATTGTTTAATAAACAATACATACTTAAGTTCCCTCAATAATCGCTCCTGATAAAGTTGATTTGAACAGTATTTCACATAAACAGAAAAATATTTGCTAGCATGTTCATATATGATATCACATATATTGTTCAAGACAATATTTTCTAGCCACCTCTTTTCCAAGTCAGCAAGAAGACTGAAAGAGTATTTAAAAAAAATATGTTTAGAATTAAATATTTTAGAAATGATAACAAAGATAATCAAATTAAATATAATAAATACTGAAAATAACCCAGAATTCTTAACATTAAATATAAGATTAAAACACATTTTTATAACGAGTTTCAATAAAAAAAATAAGGAGAGATTGATAGTAAATCAAATTTTCTACCACCTTTCAAAAAATGAATATATTTAAAAATTTATTAAAATTAATTTCCTTCCATTAAATAAAATTCCGATCAGATATTGTAACCGCATTTAATCTTGAAATGAAGTATCAAACAGACAATTTTTTTCCCACTGATTACAAAAAAATAACAAAACCTACAGAAAATTTAAGTTTTATAAAAAAAGATAAAATCTATGAATAGTTATCACTGCTTCATATGAATCATAAATCTCCTTTCCAACAAATATAAATTTTGAGAAGCATATCATAAACATAGAATATAAGTATGAACATATTTAAACTTGTAGTAACATGTAATTTAAAATATTAATATAACTGATCATTTTAATTATTGTATGTGATTATGAATAGAAATAATTAAATAAATATAAAAATCATACATAATGAACTATATTATAAATAAAATATGATAAAACAAGTAAACCTCTACGCAGAAAATAAAAAATTACAAATTAATTTCATAATTGCATGGTTTTATTTACAATTACGATTTTATAACATACTACAGATAAATAAAACAAATGTTTCACTAATAATTGAGCAACTTAAACTTTAGATTAACTTTTAACAAAAAGTAATTTTAAAACAATATAATTAAAAAAATAATTAAAACATTAATTATTCACTTACTGTGCACTAACATCTCGAACTGGTTGAATGTCTGAAAACAAAACATGTTTCTCTCTCTTATCAAGGATATTTGTTTCTGAACCACTGAATTCAGGACATTGAACAAAGTGATCAAAAAGGAAGTTCAGACTTTTCAGGTATGAAGCTTCAGATGTAATAACTTCAAACATTGCTTCCTGAATTTTACGGTCCTTAGAAGATATAGTTTTCAAAATTCCACTTTGAATAACCTATAATGTGAAATGATATATTTTAATACATGAATCATATAGTTATACAAGCAATTTCCTTGTTTTACATTAAACAGACTCTTAACAAAATAATATGTTTTCAAAAAGATCAAGTATATTTAATTTGGATAACAACTCTTCAAGGTATATTTAATTAAGATCATGTAACTCTTAAATTTTAAGAATTATCAATAAATCTTACCACATAAAATTTTTCAAAGAAATAAAAAATCCAAAATTAAGTACTTAGTGAAATGAAATCCAAAGATACACACAAGAATATAAAGATTTCAAATAATTATAGAAACAGTTTGAAGAAGTTTGTACCGATTACATATATATCAACATAATAGAAATAAAATTAGTGAAGCTTACTTAAAAATAGATAATCAGTTTGTTTTGGTCATAAATAATTTTTGAAAAGGCATATGGAAATATATACCTCAGGGACTTCGCACCACAAGGTTCTCTGACCGCCTTCACCATGTACCAAGTCCATGGCAGACATTTGAGATTGTAAAACAGGTGGTTTTGTCTGAGGCTGTGATTCAGTGTCAGAGAACTTACTAGAAGTATCATCTTCAAAGTCTGACTCTGATCCATCAGCAGAATACCAAAGAGTAGCTCTTTGTTGGACATCCTTTTGGTAAAACTGGTACATTGGTTCTTCTTCAAAAGGGGACTTTAAGAGCTAAAACAAATATAAAAAAATGAACCTCAAGAAGTGATAAATTTAATTTCAAAATACATATAAATGAGAATTAATAACCAATAAATAAATCAATGAAACAGATGTTTACCTCACTCTGGACTTTTGGAAATAGATGCAAGTTTAACTCATCAGTTAATTTAGATGAATTGGGTGAATGATACATTTCAGATTTTGATTTGTTCTGTTTAGATATAATTTCTTTTGAAGTTGAATCAGAAAACCTGAAAAATAAAATTTATACAGTAAATGTATTTTCCTTTATTTACTAATATTATGAATTACAGTGTTCACTAAAATAAAATGCAAATATCAGGTACTCACAAATTTTTTTTTTTTTTTAAAAAAAATTATATTTGAAAGCTCAAATCTCAGTTAAAACTTACATCGAATTCTTTATTTCAAAAACAAAACTGACAGTTAAACAAATTAAATGAAGTTTAACTATAGTGATTGAAATTTAGATAAATAAAAATTGAAAAAAACTTTCTAATTATTTAATTTTTTTAAATGATTTATGTCACAAATTATATTTTGAAAAACAAATAAATTTACTTAAAGATGGACTATGAATAAAAATAAGCGAATTTACTAACCTGTTGCTTGATGATGAAGGAAACATATCATAATTGAAAGAATCGTTTCCATTACCTAGAAAAATTGATTCAAACCCTTTGATAAAACAATTAAAAATAAGGAATAAAACCACTGAATTAAAAATAAAGGAAGAATACATATTCGTATTTCATACATAAAGCATTCTTATTTAGATAAAGGAAATTATCAATACCAAATATTGTAAAAATAAAGGAAACACACATCTATTTTATGTTTTTTTAAATTTAGTAACCTTAACTTCTAATTTTTAAAAAAATAATAACAAACAAGAAATAATCATACCTGATAGCTGAAAATAATCTGGGTCAAGACAAGTATATAAATGAGATTCAGTGTCTGCAGATAAATCATACATTTTCTTTGAAGGCTGGCATTCTTTAGATGAGATCTTATTAGTTACTTGATTAGCAGTAGGAGGCAATGGAGGTGGTGTTTTCGGACGTTGGATGGTGGGACCTGGTGCAACTTTTCTGAATCGCGGACGTTGTTGGCCACATTTTGTATTAAACTGCAAGGATGTTTCAGATTGTTTTCTTGGTTTATTCATTATGGAATCTTCAATGGTCTTTGTAGCATTATCAGCAATGACTGAATCACTGAATGGACGTTGTTTTTCTTGACCCATTGATAAGTGTACATAAAATAAGGCACTTTCTTTTTTTGGAGAAGGTGATCTTTTTACAGGAATGCTGCTTGCACTCTTTTGTCTCAGAATACATTTGATAAAAGTCTTTTTCTTAGGTGATGTGTTAACAGAATCATGCTCTTGCACTTTGACTCCAATGTGAGTTGAGCTTTGACCATTTTTTTTAATTTTAATTTTATTGAATTTTGAGGAAAGTTCCAAACGGATATCATTTTTAGTCCATGATAAGTGTCTTTTTAGTTGGCTAATTTTGTTACTTGATTTTTTATCCTCGTTACTTTTATCTGAGTTTTTTGATGGAGCCCGATTTTCCTCTTTTCCCTGCTTAGCACTCTCAGCAGATTCTAGGCTAGACAGAGAGCATTTCAAAAAATCCCCATCATCTGGAGATAGTGACAAACTACAATTGTCATCATCCTGCTCATCTTGATTGAGAAGATAATTTCCAAGACTCTCATAAACTGGTTCATAAAAATGGTTTGAATCGGACATTTCAAAAGTGCTTTCATTTTCAATCTACAAAAATAGATATAAAAAAAATATGTATTAGTAAAGCAACATTAATACTTAATTTCTTTAAAAGAGTCTTATTCTTCAATGCAGTTACAATAAAAACATTAGCCAAAGCAAAAAGAGAGGAAATTACACAAGCATTAAATAAAGGGCAAAATGTAGCATTTTTAGAAATAATTAAATAAGATACATCATTACTTATACTTAACTGATAAAAAATTAGATTTCATAATGTGCTAAAAATATAACATTTGTCCAATGCTTGTATATATATATATGACAATTAATTAACAAAAAGGACCTTTTAACAAAAAACTTAAGTTGTCCAAAAGAGTTGTTAAAACATTCATTCATATTTTAATCCAGCATAAATCATTTTGAAAAGCAAAGGAATAACAGAACAAATCTTTTCATTATAAATTATTGTATCCACCTAATTTCTACACAAATTGTTAATTCAATTATCATTTGAAATTGGAACATGACTTCAGATATAACAACCAACAAAAACAGTAAAATAATTTTTAAAAAATTCTTATTTACCACTATAAGTAACCAGAAAGCTTAAAATTTTTTCAAAATTTATCAAATGATTAAGTTTATTAATCTTTAAAGCTTAAAAAAATATTCAAAAATCCATAACATAAATTTTCTGTTCAATTATATAAAATGATTAAAAAATACATATCAAATTATGGTATCTAAAACGAAAAAATGAAAAATAAATCTTACTTCATCATTAATCAGAGTATCACTAGAGTCTGTAAATGAAATAGTATCATTCATTTGATGTTTTTTATTTTCCGTCGGATTTTGGCTCTTTTGAAAATTTTGACTATTTCGGTTATTATTATGACGTTTATTTTTTTTATGTTTCAGGGTACTGGAAATAAATGGAAACACTAATAAAAATCACAATAATACTACAATAGATATTTTTACAGAAATACATGCATGATAATCAGTTAATTTCAAGGGCAGAACTTTTTAAAGTACTTAAAACACACAAATATTAGTTTTTATCTTAAATTAAGAATAATAAGGTCAACATCCAGACTATATGATGCAGAACAATTAACCATTCAATAATTACCGTACGAAGTAAACGTAAAAAATATAATTATAATATAAGAAATATTAGTAACTAACCTGCTATTGTTGCTTGAAATACTATTTCTAATATCATCGTCACTTATATCAGTCCATTCTCCACAAGTGTCTTTTTCTATAAAATGGTTTATGGAAAGAATTAAGTATTTCAAAAACATTCTATACATTAAAAATTAACAGTATACTAACATGAGAAATAGTAACATATAGAAATTATGATAATGCTTTTATTGTGATATGTATTTATTACAAATCATGTTTATTTCAATTAATCAATTATTTTTACATAAAAATTAAAATAAAGAATGAGCAATAATCATTTTCTTACCATCAAAATAATTCTGAATTTTGTTTGATAGTTATATTGATGATTTAATTCTCGAATTTTCAAGTAACATAGTGCAAGATGTACATTTTTTTAAAGCTTAAGCTGAATAAAACTTAACAAATATGTTAACATATTTGTTAAGTTAAATGAATTTTCATTGAATGATATTGAATAAAAAAAAAAAAAAAAAAACCACCTTGAATTGATGAAGATTGCATTAACCATGCATGGTTTATGCATAAAAACCTGTTAAAAAGTCAAAGAGAGAATCGCAGAAAACCAACAAACATATATTTGAAAAAGAATATACAATTAAAAATAATCTACTCAATACTTTTTAATCAATCTGTAACTTTTAACTAATAATATTTGTGAAATTTGTAGAATTGCAGTTCGTGATTCGGTTTGGCACGATGGTGTTAACTTTTGAAGTGGTTGTGTGTTTTTGAATGAAAAATTACTTATTTAATACTTTAAAATCTTTGAATAAAAGTAATTTTTGATATATATATATATATATATATATATATATATATATATATATATATAAATGATACATCTTAGCGATGCTATTACTGATTTTGATATTCAACAAAATAAGGCGGTTGTTATCAGATATGAATGTTTGATTTTACTGAACGATTCTGGAGCATTTTATGCCTTTTACAATTCCAAGACACGATTAAATAAGGAGCACGAAGTTGCACGGCTCCCACAGAAAATGTCAGCAAAGAGAGAAAAGAGCGATTGATGGTTGGTGACAGTTTTTATATCCGAGATGGGGGTAGTCCCGAAATTTTGTTAATTCAGAAATTAAAAGGTACTTTCGATACTAACACTCACGGGCAATTCTACAATTTTATTGCTATTGCGAACGTTGTATCTGATAGTTTTATATTTCCCATATTGGTATATACTACTATTTTTACTATACATCATTTCTTCGCAATTGCATAAATATAGTTTAGGACAAGGTAGATATCAAGTAAAAAATTTTTTTTTCATACAATATTCACGAATTTATTCAACTTGAATCTTTTGATTAGTTTGAATTCATAAAACTAGGGTTTAAAGAAAAATCACTTCTTTATAAGTGCAATATTTTCTCTATAATCCGCCACCATCATTCCGGCCCTGCCGGTAATCCGGTGTTTATCTATAAGCAGAAAAGCCTTACAAAGGCTATTTTATGCCTTTTGCTTCGATTGAATAATATAGGCTATCAATACAAAAGAGCACTTTTTACAACGTTTTTCTGAATTTCACTTGGTGTGTGTGTGTCATCAAATTTTCGATCGTTAATTTAACCAACTTCCCATCAAGCTAGAGCTTTGAAATTTTGGGAATCGTTCGTACTCGCCTAACAATGCAATATTTAGACGTTTGCGACAAGTTTTAACTCATATATATTTTTTTAAATAATGCAGTTTAGCCCAATCACTTGGCGCAATTTGAATAATTGCCAAACTTGGCGAAATTTTTTTTGGCCGAATGTTAAGTCCGCTTCGCGGACCAATTTAGCAACATTTTGCAAAATACCGCCAAATAATTCCTGTCTCCAAGAGTGGTTTGACTAAACTGTATTCCAACCATTTAATTTACCGGATTAATTAATTTTAGTTAGTTTTAACGTTTTTATGTATTTCACTTGGTGTGTGTTTCTGTGTGTGTGTGCATCAGTGTGTCATCAAATTTTCTATCTTTAAATTAACCAACTTCCCATCAAGCTAGAGCTCTGAAATTTTGGGAACCGTTCTTATTTGCCTAACAATGCAATATTTAGATATTTGCGACCAGTTTTAACTAATATTTTAATAATTTTTTTAATAAACTTTGCCACCATATAAAAACGTTGGTTTTTATTTCGAATTATTTTTTGTAGTGTTATGTCATGTGTATGAACTTCATTTGCATTTGCTATGTTAAGTTTTATATAATACTACGTAGTTTTAACTATTTAAATGCATTATTATTAGTGATTTTCCAGTAATCCGGCAGAGTCCTGGTCCGATTTGACGGTTTGCCGAGACAGTACTTACTGCACTCATAAAAAGGACTTAAAAATTCCTGGAATAGTAATTAATAAACAATCTATTGCAACTGAGTCGCTCTTCAGATTTATTTTTTTTTAAAAAAAAAAAACATAACACAATTAAAGAAATAAAATTTAAATAAGTAATTTTTTAAGTTTACGTAATTATACTTTTAAAAATTAACAAAAATAGATCGAGTTACTCACAGTGAAGTACAAGGAACACCATTGAATAAAAATGCAATTAGATAATAAAGTATAATTATCTTACTATTTTTAAAATTTTCTCTGGGAATAATATTTTCATACGGGCCACTATCAGATGTATAATAGTTTTCACTGCTAGTAGATTCTTGTGATTCAATATAGATAGGCTCTTCTGAAATTTCGCTCCTCTTCTCAATTTCAAGATCTAAAGTAGAATAGTAATTTTGAGCATCATAGTAGTTTCTATAGTCAGAGCTAGTCAGAGAAACACTTGAAGTTGTGCTGCTTTTAGACAGTTCACTAGATGCAGTCGTTGAACGGCTCCACAGAAAAGACGAATTCGGAAGCAAATTACTCGCACCTTGAGAATCAGAAGACTTTACAGAAAGTTGGTCCCCAGATAAATTAAGAATAATATTTTGCTGACCTGTTGAAGTAACTCCATGTTTAATGCCATTGCAATTTGCATTATCTGGGACAGTTTTATCAATTTGTGCTTTGTAATTCTTTCTACCATCAGAAACACTTGAACGGCAGCTATTATTTAAAAAAGAATTCACTCTTTGCTCTGCCAAGCTTTCTGATGATGTTTTTTGAGCTGAGGACTTACAATTTTTTTTCAGATCTTTGTTCATCAATTGATAACGACTTAAAAAGTCTCTAGTAGGTAATAAGGGTTCACCTACAGTCTTTTGATTACCGAGTTTTTTAGAAGTAGTGCTCTCTGTTGAGATACCATTCTTAGGAAATTTTAAATCATCATTACTAACTTTAGATTTCAGTATTTTATCATCATCTGTTTGAGCTTTGACTTTATCATTTACCAACTTCAGCCTCCTTTGTGTTTCGGGAGAGAGTAATGTTAAGTTCCCTTCATAACTGAGGATTGCTCTTTGAACTATATTCAACTTAGCATCACTATCGACAGAGTTTCTCTTAGGATGTATATTTTGTTCACTGTTTTCGCTTTTAAGACCATCCGTTTGTTTATGGCAATCTTCTTTTAATTTGCTAGTAAGATCATCACTAAAGGTTTTTTCACAAATACTACTGGTAGTACTCGATTTTGCCAATGGACGACATTGAGAAACTTTGGCAGGAACATTGTTGGCAGTTACAGATTTAGCTAAAGGCAAAGCAACTTCTTTGCTGCTTTCTTGAAATTTATTTCTCAAGCAAGCGACATTAGAATGAACATTCATTTTCGTCTCTGTGTCGGTTCTTTTAATCCAATTACCACCACTATCTTTGACCCATATCGTTTTCGATGAAGGCTGCGAGCATTTCACTAAATCTTGTATTTTCTCCACATTCTCAGCAATGGAATTCTTACTTATTACGCTATTTGTGGTAGTTGCATCACCCTGTTTGCTTGATTGAGTAGATATTCGACAAGTCTTATTAATATTTGAAATGCTATTTAAAAGTAATCGATCTTTCTCAGTCAACAATGATTTTTTTATCGGTTCGTTTTGTATGATGCTAGGCTGGTTTGAATTCCGTTTTGATTTACTTTCAAATGTCTTATTCCCTTCACTGAGAGAATTTTTATTAGTTTGAGTATTTCTTTTTGTGCCCAATCCAGAATGAAGAGCTGATACATTTGCTGATAAGGAGTTCATTTGGTAACTTTTAGGAGAATTACCCCGAGGAATATTTGAAGAGGAACGTTTTGGTGAACTGCTTCGAGAATCAGAAGCACAAGCTGAGGGAATACTTGATTGGGAATTTTTTGGAGAATTGCATGAAACTGTACTACATACACTATTTGTATCGTCCATTTCTGAATTTTTGGATGAATTACTTGATAATGAAACAGATGAATTGGCTAAAGAATTATGAAGTGATGCATTCTTAGATGAAGAACTGAAATGAAGAGCAGATGATTTTGTAACAGGTACGTTCAACTGTGAATTTTTGGATGATTTCAAATATGTTCCACTAACCTTTGGAATGTTTGCATAATTTTTTGGAGATCTGGATCTATCTCGATGAACAACACCGTTGGCTCCTTTGCTGTTCAATTTGCCTTTATCGTCATTCAATTTCAGTTTTGAAGCAACTGATCGATTATCAAATTTTGACACGATTTCAGTGTCTCTTTTCTTAACGGCTGTCCCATTTTTACAAACACTGAATTTCGAATCAGAAACCAACGAATTCAAACTTTTCGAAGCCGAATGTTGCAGTTTATTACCTCCACTCTCCTCAGTATTTAGTGATGTTGTCCTATTCAATTTATTTTTCTCAACTGCATTACCATTTTCAAATTTGTTCTTTATATGAGACCATTTAGGAGACGATGTCAAACTTCCAACAGAATTGGTACTACTACAAGTCGAATCTGAAGTTTCAGTCTTTGAACTCATCGAGGCTTCTTGTTTCTTCAGACTCGTAGCGGTAGGTTTTGTCACTGTTCGAGCATTAAGTATGTTTTTTTGGCGCGAAGTAACACTAGACATTTTGCTCTTGGAAGAGGCAGCACTAGTTTCCGATACTTTAGCGTTCTTTTGAAGAGCAGACGAATCTGTTCTTCTCTGTCGATTATTAATGGATTTTAAAGCCGCAGAAGATGCCATTTTAGATATTAAGGAATGGTGACACTGTTGAAGGTTCTGTAATATCTTGAATGGTTGTCTAGATGTGGATGAAGTATTTGGTTGAGCAATAGTGGCAGTGGCGTCTGCCTCTGTCAAGTAAGATTTCATAATTATCTAGGAGACACAAGGTGCCGATTATAAAACCAAACAGAAAAAGACGGACCGGGAGGACGAAAAGCTCTTTCATTACCGCTGGCCATCAAATCTAAAATTAAAAAAGAAAGCAAATAAATTTCATATGATTCATATTTAAATAAGTTGCATCATTTAAAAAAATCATAAATCTTGGGAGAAATTCCGTTCAAAGGAAATCGTACAACAAGCCGGAATTAGACTTAATGCTAGAAAAATTCTATTATATTTTATTTCAAATATGAGTTAAGGATAATTTTTAAGAACATATCGTTTATTTCAACTACATTTTTTTTGGAAGCTTTAATAACTTTTACACCTAATGCTTAACATAAAAATAAAATATGCATTTCTAGCATTTTACTCTTCAAAAATATTTTTAATACAAACAAATACATTTGTTTAATAATGTAGTCACTAAAATATTTTGAAAAAGAACAAACAAAGTCAATGGATCAATTGTACAATTGTAATATAATACAATTTTTACAAATTATTAAATGAAAATTTCATCCTGGCTATTTATGAAATTCGAAAAACATCGATTTCATAATATTTTAAAATTCAGTCACTTTAATATAAACTAATTATAAACATAACAATAAAATTTTACGTAGTTTTATTTTAATTACTCATATCATAAGAAATACATTTAATTGGATTTAAATTTAATTCGTTACGCCATAAAAATGTTTCGTTATTTATATCCTGACCACTTGTTCTTTTCCTATTTTATCCAAACCAATCAAATTTATAAAAAGTATGAAAAGCAAGAGGTTGAGTAACATTGAAAAATTTAATTCTAGAATTTTCGAATTTATAAAACACTTTATGATCTAAGGAGCTTCCGCCATTACATTGTGAATGCAGTTGTTTTAAAAAGCAGACTTTAAAAAATATTAAGAAAGTACTTCCGGGTTAATAAACATGGGAAGGAAAGAATCAAATTGATATTTATACCATGGAAACACTGCCATCTACAACCAATGTCTCTTATCATTTAAAAGATATTTTTCTAACGAAAATTAAACAATGGATTGAAAAATTAAAAGTGAACGCTGCGCTAGAAAATTATTTTTCTGTAAAGAAACTTTGAGATTTATTTGATACATTTGCATGCCGGAGTTTTAAGTGTTCTATGTCTATTTTTTAAAAATAGTAATAAGTTAAGTTTTAAAAAGCTGTATTTAATTAAAAAATAAAAGTAAGTAAAAATTAAATCCATAATAGTTTATCGAAAAATATTTATTAACAAGTAACCTGCAAGTAAAGGGGAAAAAAAAAAAAAAAAAACACATCCACCCACCTTAACTGCTCTCCAGTAAAATTCCCAAAATAGGCATAGTGTCTTTTATCTCCAGTATACACATATTTAGTGCGTGAAATCGATCTATTTGAATTCACAATGTCTAAAACCAATTCATATAATTCAAAATTCGTGCAAAGTTTCAGAAAAAAATGAGAGTAGTTTAATTTTTATTAAATTTACGCTTCTACTTTAGGATTTGTTTTATCATGCAAAGCTCTTTAATATCAAGTATGTCTGAAAATATTTGAAAATTCACACTTCATTTTTGTTTTCTTGCAACCATAGTTAACATAAATATTTTGTTTTCTTTTTCAATAAATGCCCACGAATAAAAAATTACAAATGGCCCATTCATAAATAAACACGCCCCGGTAAAATAATTAATAACTCTTCACGCATACACTCTAAAAATTATTATAAGTCAATTATTGAACATTCAATATCTATAAAAAAAAAAAAAAAAGAAGCTTTAAGCATTCTTGTTAAAGCTGTTTGATATTTCCAAAGGCAAGCATTGAATGCAAAAAAGTGATTAATTTCGTAAAAGGCAAGTGAAAGATATTCAATTTGATACTTAATGATATTATTTCTAAAATTTTATGCCAATACATTTGGTTAAACACAAAAAGGGAAGAACCGACTGATTCGTAGTAACAACTAGGAAAAGCAGGAGACGCGTCATCTGCGTACACGTTTTCTACGTATGTCATACAATGCTCTGTCTCCTGGAAGAGCAGAAGAGAAAAAGAACAACAAAAATGGAAGATGGAAAGAAAAAAAAAGAAATTGAGAAACAACGAATGGCTATCTGTCATGAGAAAAAAGAAAAACAAAACGACCGCTCAACAAAAGAGTTGGTTGTTATTTCATTACGCAGAAGCTCGTGAATGAGAATAATAGGGGACAATTCATAAAATATTCTCTTTATCATCAGTGCTTCGCCTTAAAAATAATTACCGCAAAAGAGAAATTTTCATAAACGGTCTGAAATGCACACACACATGGCAGTCAATACCACGTCACGGCGAATAAAAATCAAGAACCAGTAGAATGATCCTCAATATCATTTAAAGTTTAAACTGTTAAAAGGTCTTCTTAAAGTTCTAGTGAGTAGATGATAATAAAGAAGATCCCAAATAATAGAACAGGAGATTCAGGTTTATTATGTTTATTTACGATAGCTATGTGTCAGTTAAAGAAACAAAACACAAAAAAGAACATGTCTAATAATACACACAGGTGAATTTTAGCACATCTTTTTGTCTCACATGTAAACTATACTTACAGCGTTCTTTTTAAGAGCAACATGAAATAGTATTTTCGAACAAAAGAAATCCCTTCCAAAATAAATGTTATTACAAATGTTGAGAATTACCTTTCTTTATCATCATTCCATCGAAGATCAATAAAGTTTGTAAACAGTACACTACAGTAAATTTAGAATAGAGTGCTAGTGTAAATGTTATTTCTCAAAAATGTTGACTTTGCATGTCCCCGATACAGATACTTAAGAAAATATTTTTCTTCGCGGCATTATTTCTATTATCTCCTTAAAAATTGGATGCATAACTATCTGCTTATTTATACTGCAGCATTCTTCTACCATATCAAAATTTTATTGATAACAGCAGAATGAACTTGCCTTTTAATAAGTTTGAAATACTGTTTTATTTAAATGACTCATATTATTCTTAAAGCTTAAAATATCAACTCCTTTTGTAAATAATAAAAAAAGTCCTGTATTCTTAATTCTATTACTAATATTTTAGGTTTAATTAACAATCGTACAGACAAGTGATTAGAAAGTAATAAAAAATAAAATAAAGGTTTAAACTGGATAATTTCTAAGCATTTCAGAAAAATGATACATTATTCATTACATGTACATTATTATCATAATTAGAATACTATATGAAATATAAATCTCACGAACATAAGTAACATTAAAAGGCAATAAGTGCGCTAACAAAAATGAAAATAAAAATAAGCAATGTTTCAAAAAACCTCTGATTCAACAACTTTAATTACTTGAAAAAACATACTTTAAAAATCAATTCTCTAAGATTCTAATATAAACTAACTTGTTAATTTTTATTATCTGAGTAAATGAGATAATTCTAAGCTTGAACACACATTTTGAAAGAGTAAAATAAACTCATATTGAAACCACAATACTTAAATGAAAAAGACTGAAATTATGATACGCACAAAGTTAGTACTTATTCTTATCATTTGAAATTAAGAGATATATAAAAGTTCATTTTGTTAACAATGAGAACTAATTTCATATTCAATGCACGAAAAAATATCGTGTTTTATCAGAATCGGAGATCGCACCTCCGTTCGCTTTAGAGACACGAAATCAGACAATAAACGCGGATTTCAGATTGCAAGCTGTGATTTAGAAATAATAATAGATCTAGCACTAAGCTCTTATTGTTCACTCAATATAAAGGACAGATTAATTAAAATATCAATTTTGTTCTGATGCGAAATTTTAACGTGAGAATAATTTTTAAATTTAATTAAGTGAAAAATCAAAGACACTATAATTGCCGCGCATATGATTAATAATTAAACATCCTTACATCCGTACATAAAAAGAGAAACAAGTAATATATAAAACGCGTTTAAATAATGGCTTTAGAAATTTTATTCAGTAATTTTATTCATTCATTCAATTTCTAAACTTGTTCTTCACAAGGGATAGATTCGTTTGAATTAATGCTCTAGAATTACAGGAGGGTTATTGGCGAGATTACCTCTTTTTGAATCACAAATATCGAGGATGACACTTGAACAAGTACTTAACTCTCCTAACTTCCACACCACATACACGTTAGGATTTTGAATACTCTAAAATGATTTAAATAACGGTTGATATTTCTTTCGTTAAATCAACTAAATCAGTTAGATAATCAGTTTTTGTTACAAAAAAATCAATCGATGATTTTTAAAAAATGTTTTATATTATTCTAATTTTTACTAACTCCTTCACCCCCCAGAATAACGATAAAAATGTTTAAAATTCAGAGCTGGATGCTCTGCGTACATGAATTCTATAAATAACTGATGATGTTCTACGCGATCAATCGGAATGAATAGGCTACCATCTATTCTGTCGATTTAACGATCTCTCTCATGAAAAGTTATTAATGTCGGTAAAAAATACAAGGCATTAACAGATATTAGAAAAGTAAAATTTATATGTAAATTATAACTTCAACACATAGTTTTGAAGAAAAAAAATGATATTGATAACTTATTATATTTGTATTTCACATATAGTGTAAGAATTATATGAAATACTTTATGAACTGAAGTATGTATATATTGTTGCTTTTCGTAATAGGCTTTGGGATTGTAAATGTAATGATAAAAAGAACTATCACAGCAAAATTGCGAAAACTTTATCTATATTTCACATATTTTTGGCGGTCTACAAATTATTAAGAAATTAAATCAAAAGAAATGCTTACAGGAAATTCCAGTAAACTAACGTTTGTCTTATCTAAACGTAGAATACTATGAAATACTCGTAAATGAGGCATCTTGATGACATAATTATCACGGGTGAAAATTGCAAACGATTAGCGGTAAAAAATGGATTGCAAAGCCTTTTGAGAAAAAAAAAAGTAACTCGAAAGACAATCCATACATCTAAATGTAATTTAAAAGATAATGAATATATAAATAATATTTGCAGTAAAACGATTTAAATCAGTGAGTAGAAAGCAAAATACAGAATAAAATAAAACAAATAAAAATAGTTTTTTGATCCAAAATAGGCACAATGAATACAAATACACAAATAAAAAAAATGTTAAAAGAATATAACTCTGCATAAGCATTTGCATCCTCAATCAAAACTCAGTAATATATTCTGTTATTTCATTAATCGAGTTGTCTTACTTTTACTACAGAAACAAAATTCTTCCCGTAGAAAAGAAAAAAATATAAATACTTGCATCGGCAAAAAGGGTGAAAGCAGCATTCCTATAATTTTTCCAACATTTTAAATCAAGTAGTTTCCAACAAACACGAAATATCGAATGAGTAAACGTTCTAAACATACGTAACAAATTTTATCGGAAAAAAGAACTTCTAACTGACGAAAACATTTGCATCTTGGGTCAAAGGCACATGCATACTACCACGTTACAAAACAAAATCAAGTTTTCTTACCTACAACACAAAAGCGCAGATATAGAATGCACCTCGTTCTCAAAACCGGCCTTGTCCAGCAAAACAACACAAGGAACACAGGTTTAGGGCCAGCGTCCTATCCTACGCGCTCAAACCACCCACTACGAAAGCGACCATCATGCACTGGGAGAGGGGAAGGGGAAATGAGTTTTCAGCAGGGGCAGTGTTTGGAGGCGGTCGAACACATGGTAAGGGAGAAGAAAGAATTATCAAAAATCGATATTCAAGGGCGACTGTCCCCCATCCTAGAGAGAGGGGGTGTTAAAACCGTAGGCAAGGGCTGTATTGTGACAGGCAACGAGGCAGGGTTTTTTCCCCCTCGTCTGTGAAGTAATAAGGTCTAAGCTTCTATCGGAAGGAATAAGGTACAAATTGCCCGTGGGGTTGGGGCTCCCCTGAATAATAAAAATCTGATATTCCGAGATAATGTCATACGAGTTCACTCGAACACTTGTTACTTTTCCATATCCTTATATTTACTTAACCCAGTGTTAAAAAAAAGGATACATGGTTTGTGTTTTAAAAATGATATTTTAGTTGAAGAAATAAAGAAAATAAAAATAACCATATGAATGGAGATAATACATCTCAGTCTCAAAAAAAGGTTTATTAAAATTTTTTTCAAAATTATTATAACGATTTAAAAAACACGAGTTCACTTAGTTTCATAATATACGCTTTAAAAAAAAAAAAAATCACGTGATTGAAGCATTGCAGGTCAACAAATAGTTTTAATTGCCCATCTTTCATTTATACAAATAACACTATCAGAAAAAAAAAAAAAATTGGAAAACAAAATTCATCGATTTTTTAGAAAAAAAATTTCTAAAAATTACAGAACTGGTATTTTATATTCAACATCAAATAAAAGGAAGTGATAAACTGATAGAAGTATTGAATTCCGCAAAACAGAATTTACAAAGTTCTAAAAACGTTCGGGAGATGTAGAGCAAATTCGTTACAAAGATTGATTGAGAAAAGAAAATGATCCCTCAATTAGCATCATGGACAATGAATAAAAAGGGTTGGGGGAAGGGGAGATTAAAATATTATATTACGGCACCTTATGATATATTTTTATTCGCTTAATATCTGAAAAGAAAAAAAAAATATGCCAAGTTTAGTTTTAATCAATATAATTGCTTTTGAAGTAAGCAATAGTTAAAAATCAAAAAGTGCGCCGAGTATAGTTTTTATTTAACATTTCATGTTTCTTAATCATACTACATTTTCAACTTTCTTTCCCTTGTTTTTATCTAAACCACAGATCGGGAATGTTAAACCAACGAATGCAATCAGCAAGTTCAATTTTTCCCATCCTACACGTCACTGAACTTTACATCAGATATTAATCATTACAAGTCATTCTTAAAAGACCAGTTTATGCCGCACAAGAACAAGGGGGGGGGAAGTGCATACATATATAATTTTTTTTTTCTTTAAAAAAGAGAGATGAATGAAATTCATTTACGTCAGTAAAACAAGGAAAGACGCTGAGTATTTGAGGTTTATGTTGCGGGAAATTTTCCATTCAACAATTACAGCAATATACGATTATTTATGCAATATCTCTGATGCTAAAGAATTATTGAATTACACTAATTGCTTGAAAAAATGATTATCAAAGAAAAAGTCGTAGTTTTTTTTAACTAGAAAGAACTTAAAGCGTTTAATAAATAAACTTATACAAATATTTACAATGCAAATCAATTTCCAGCTTATTAACGCCATCTTAGAAAATTAGTATATGATGTCATGTTTTTAAAGTCGATAAGAAATTTCTAGAAATGTAGTACTCATTCCGCACGTAATTTGGAAATTGTTCGTGACTTTGTTCAACAGATTTTTGGATTCAACCATTTTTGCTAAGAAGTAATTTACAGAGTGTGATGGTTTGGATCTATAAAACATGTTTAATCACACATTTTTGTACAAACAGCATTTTAGCTTACTTTATCTCCAATTTTTGATTCATTTGTCTTTTCTCCATAAGTATATTTATGGTCTTTAAAATATTTAAAAAATTTCTGATTAGCATACATACGATTCTTTGGGACTAAAACAAACAAACAAGCAAGCAAAAACGCACGTGCGCGTAATGATTTCCCATAAAAATAACTTTAAAATTTCCTAAGTTTTCCCATTCTCTAACTCAAAAGTAGAGAGTTCATTCCTATTTTCTTATCCAATTCCAAATTATCCTTTAATTCATGCGATCACACTGATATAAAATATGTGAAATCAACTTTCCCGTATCATAAATCTGTCGGAAATAATCTCTACTACACTAATAGACATAATAGAAATCTCTCATTATCCCTACATCAATACTACGCGATCTGGAGAAATCGTTTCCATAAAAACGAAGATAGGGGGGAAAAAAAAAAGAGTTCTCACCCTTTTGCGTTCTTCCAATATACTCGAGACGACGGAGCTGCGTCTCTAGCCTTATCCATTCTAAATATGAATACTTGTTCCTCTCTCTCTCTCATCGGATTGAACAAAAGTGTTTTCCTCACAACTGAGAAGTTGAAATTCTCTCTCTTTTGAACTTATAAATTCATACCCCCCCCCATATATATATATATATATATTGTGTTGTTAAAGATTACACACTGATGAACAAAAAATCTCTCTCAAAACTTATATCAATCACTTTAAATAAATTTTGGATTAAGACATGTTTTTCAGGGAGGACGCAATTCTGGAAGTTTATGCGACTAGACATACGGTTTTGACACCTTACTAATAAAAACTGCAGACAGACGATATGTGAACACATAAATAATGCATGCTAAATCCTTTTTTGAAAAGTAGAAGGAAATGATCGATATATTTGGATTTGGATTACTTAAAATTTGACAGCTTTTAAAGAAACAAAGTTTTTTATTAGATGGAGAAAAAATGATATGATGACATTTTGTTTAAAGTATTAGCATTTGAAGCAAACACACACAAAAAAGAAAAGAACATTAACTAGAAAAATTTATAGTGAATCTTTCCTGTAGTTAGAATAGAAACATAGTAATTTTAATACATATGTACGTCAAACTAACAACAATACATTATAAATTGTACATTTCATGCAAGGATTTATATCTTGACACTAACTAAGAGAATCATTATTTTTGAAATATAACATTACTCTCGTTCTTATTCCCCATCCACTTTTTTTTATCTGTTAAATCTGACCTGACGGTTGTTATCAATTTGAGGCATAAATAATGTCCTTTGGGTATTATAATTTATTCATCGGTATAAGTCGTAATAAATATAGTTACTTATGATAATATTCTTGTTAATAAATTCCAGCATTGCATCTCAGTAAATTTCTATTTTCGAATTTCATTTTTTCAATCGATGGATTATAAAAGGAAATGTGATATCAATCTATTAATAATTATCATTACACTTATATAATTATTTAAATCATTTAATGATACAAGTTTAACACGTTAATGTGATGTTTTTCTCATCTTACTGTTCGATGCAATTTTGTCAATTACCATAACAGAACAAGGTATTACAATTCAATTAAAAAAAAGAAGGTCTGAAGTTAGATGAAGTGAAAACAGACGATTTGATGAATGAGTGAATGAAAGTTGGGGTTTATGGTGCAAGAGTCAAATGTGACCAAGCTGCGCCAAACTATGTGTAACTGTGATCTAGACGTAAGAAAAATAGAAGAAAAATGTTGGCTGGTTTTATTAACATCGCATTCGAAGCAACACGAAAGTAATTGGCGATGGACTAATAATTTTGAGCCTCGATCAAGAGGCGAGGGCGACACCTGGCAAGCACCTCGGATCTGAGAGGTTACTATAATTTTTATTTAGAAATTATTACTAGACTTTTGCAACATTATTATAATTTCACATTCAGAAATGATACATAAATCACCGTAATAGCTCGAATATAATGCGATACTTTTTGACTAATTTTCGTGTCGCGTTAAATTAAAACCCGAGTTAACCTGAAAAGAAAAAAAAAAAAAAAAAAAGTAAGATTACGCAAGTTATTGAAAATTCTCAAAATCGTATTCAATAGCCTGCTGATTAAACATATAAATCGCGTATTTCTCAACCAAGCCGTTGAGTTATTTTCCGCGCTAAGTATAGATCAGAAGAGGAGCCAACACGGTTATCTTTCTCCTCACGATATCAGGACGGCAATAAAAATTCCCAAAATGACGAAAGTCATGCAGTTAATTATTTTCCGCCCATGGTTTGTTTATCCTTATTACAACAAACGGCGCCGAACAGAGGCACAACCTCAATTCAGACTTCATTAATAACATTTTTAAATAAACGGATTAATCAAATAAAGAACTTCAGTATATTAGAATGTTGGAGAAATCAAAAAATGGCTCAGATTCCTGGAAGATTATTCAGCAGATGACCTCGGTAGTTATCATGATTTTCACAAACCAAACACCAAAACGCGGCCTGCGACCGTGTTTCCTTCAGGGTTGAAAGTACGCGGGTGAAAGTTAATTAGATTAAAGCAGAAGCATCTTCAGGAAATACTCGAGAGCAAGATCCCCCACGATGCAGGTGATCCGTATAATTCACGCACTAATGAACAGAATTGGCAGGGGTTGTCGGCGAAGATAAAACGAATTCGTAAAATCACACGGCTCCGAGAAAACCCAGTTTTTTTTAGATGTTTGATGCCTCAAATACTTTCCATCACTGATTCAGTAATTTTGGTCTATGACAGAGCAGTGACTGAGAATCTAACATAATAGTCTTAACGTACACAGAGTAACACTTCAGAACTTAGAGTTTGTGATGTGATGTAATTGCATATAAACGTCGCTCTGAGAAGCAATACGAGGGCTACAGGCAACAGACTTCGTACTTTTGGACCCCGATCAAGTGATGAGGACGGCACCTCCCTTTCCTAATTTCCACATCACGCCAGCGGGAGAACTTGGGACCACGATCAGATTTAACGCACATCAGCCTCTCTACAAAAAGGGTCTTCAGTGGCATCAAGACTCGAACTTACGATTCTACGAAAACAACGCCGGCCGCGAGTCTGCGATCATGACCACTAGGTTACCGCAGCCACAGAACTTAGGATTCATTTTAACGAGTGAAGGTTTCTGCTCTTATAATGTAGGGTTGAACGAAAAAGTACAGTTGTATTCCCTCCCCTTCTTCACTTCCAATTTATTTCTTTTTTTTTTTTTCAAATAATGTAAGCGTGTTTTAATTAGAAAGTTTGCCCTTTTCTTTTCTTTAATTGTATACATATCTCCTCTTTCCATACGAAAAAAAATAATAGATTAAGTTATGCGGTAAAATTAACCTAATTTTTTCTTTGTATCAAATACTTCAATACCACTTGTTTTCCAGTTCTGTTTATGAATCAACTATCCGTTCGTGAAAGATCAAAGCATTATTATTATTATTACTGTAATTCGGCGGGGAGGCGGCAAAACACTTTTTTAAACATGTCCCTAAGCAAATTTTAGTTTTTATATGAGATATTATGCAACGAACCTAGCAAATTTGAGCCGCAGTCAAGTGATGATGACGACTCCGGAGCTTTCTAAATTTCCACACAACAATCTGAGACAAAATTCGATGAACAAAATTAGGCGGTATTTCGTATATGTTTCATATTTTATTACACTAAAAGTTATAATTACAGGTCTTATGTACAATCGAAACCAAACTGATGACCTGCAGCAGAAAAAAAAAAAAAATCTTTGAATCCGTTATCTTTGATTCCAAGCTATGGAGGCTCAACCATGTAAAGATGTTGTCAAATATTAATTAGCTTAATGAATTAAAACAAACAACAACGTAAAGACTTCCAAATAGAAACCGTGGCCGCGATAACCTAATGGTCATGGTCGGAACTTGCGGCAGGCGTGGTTTCCGTCGAATTATGGATTCGAGCCCTGATACCACTAAAGACACGCCGTGTAGCGGGGCTGATGCACATGAAATCTGATCGAAGTCTCAAGTCCTCCCGAGAAGAGGTGTAGAAGTTTGGAGGGAAGTGCGTGCTTAGTTAGGTGTCATCGTCACTGGACCGAGGTTCAAAATTACGAGGTCCATCGCGAAAAGCTTTCGTGTTTCTTCGTAAAGTGGTGTTAATGAACACAATTACATCACCATTCAAATAAAAACAGAACATTCATAACAACATCGATAAATGAAATACACGAATTTTTACAAAAGACCTTAATTATCATAAAAATTAAAATATGGTGAGGAGAATTCAAAAATCTGATGAAAGAGAAAATATCCATGATTAACGATATGTATTTCCAGTGTTTACAATATACACATACTCGTATAGTTACAAAAACAATAATAAGATTATTAAGTAGGATTAGATTTAGAATCATAATCTTTGCCAACCAGAACTTTTCAATAGTTAATAAGAGTGACGAATTAAAATTACTTAAGAAACAGCATTTAAACAAAGGTAAATCGTTTCACACAAACTGTAGATTCGTTATAGTTTTTCAGAACTTCTGTTGATCATAATTACAATTAAAATCTTGAATGAGAAGCTTCAATTGATGTAATTCACACGTCGAAGAACGGAAGGATATTAATGTACGTGTATTTCGTGTACGATGAACTCAAAACCGTTGAGTAGACAATATCCTTGAACTCGTAACTGAAAAATTCGTCTTCAAATGTTAATTATATTTCTCTATTGTATAGGTATTAAATGCAAAAGGGGAAAATAAAGGAAAGTAAAACATCTACATCCCTTGCAGAGAAGAATATCTCACATCAAGAAATTAAAAGTATATAATTTCGTCTCGATATATCTGACATCAAACGATCACTCTCGATAACAGAAACAATTACACTCATCATTAATAACGGTAAAAAAAAGACATTTCAAACGAAAGGCTGAACTCAATTCATCAGAGATAAATCAACCAAAATAATTTGACAATTTCGCATTAATTTTTATTACATAAAATAGAAAGATTCAATATTTGAAATCGAGTTTCTTTTGGGAAAGAATAAGATTTAGACGAAATTTGGGAAGCAAATAACTGATAGCATTTTCCATATTCTATTAGGCATTGAATACTTTTTACAATAACTCACAGACGATAATTAATAAAGAATTAGCCTTGAAATCCACGTGATTTTATTAAGACTCGATAGAAATAGTTTTCATCATATGTTCAAAATATATCATACATATTTAATTCGCGTGATAAAGGTGATTATTTCCAATTTCAAGCCATCGAAATTTGATAAATAAATAATTTTTAATAAACACTTTCAATGCTACAAACTTGAAAAGAGACCTTACACAAAGAATTTAAAGATATCTTTTTTGAAAAAGTTCATATAATATTAAATTTAAAAAAATTATTCATATCCAAATACGAATTAAGGTATTAATTTTCTGTATGATAGTGGTTTTTAAATTGTTCTCACTAGTAAATTCATCTCACATGTTGAAATGTATTTATTGTACTAGATTGTGAATGTATACTTATATTTTAAGACTCAGCTTAGTTATATTTTTACATTAAATACAAAAATTAACAAATATAAAATATAAATCAAACATAATATCATAATAAAACAGTAATAAGAAATATTTCATTTATGCGCCCCCGAACTTACAAACACCAAATTGAAATTCTACATGGTAATCAGTCACTAATACTATTTTCAATTTTATAACATACCTCTTTTAAAAAGGAATTAAAAATTCAATGTGGATTGGTAACATTATATAAAATTACATACATAAACTCTTACACATGTAAAATATCTTGAGATCGACTATTGCTTAATTTAATTAAATTTTTAACCAAAAGTAGAGCTCTTATTTTTTATTTTATTGAATTGATTTATTTATTTTGCGTCTTACTATAGTATCAAACATTTCAAAGTTCCAATTTGGTTTGCTCTTACTTTGTTACGTTTTTTATAGAATTGTACTGTCTTTACATTTTTGATAATTTTCACATTTCTTTCAAAATAAGCATAGCTTCTAAAAAAAACATATGACAAACATATACAGTGGCACAAACAATTGAGGATACACCTTACTTTTACTTGATAAATCCAACTTTCAATCAAAATAACACCTTAACCAGAAGTGCAAACGAATTTTTATTCTTAGACATAACAAAAGGTTTAATTAACAGTAAAAATAAAGAAAAATCAACGACAAAATTCTAAAATAAAACTTTTTAGAGGCATTTCAAATAAACATAAGCAGATTTTTACCTCAAAAAATTGAGGATACACAAAGGAAATTTTTGTTTAACTAGATTTCTTTTTGCTTGCTACTAATAATCTAAGTTTGGGAAATTTTGTCCTAAACTTTTCAACTGTTATTTCTGTCTTTTGAAGTTGGTTATGAGAATATAAAGCTGTAATTTTAAATGGAAAATGGCTCCTCGGAAAGAGACTAGTATTGATGTAAGAAAATTTATATTAAGGTTATTTAAGTAGGGAAAATCTTATCGTGAAATAGCTGAAATTGTCGGTAGAAGTCACTCATGTGTCCAGAAAATCATTAGGAAATTTAAACGCGATGGATTAATTCAAAATAAGAGTGGAAGAGGAAGGAAAAGTATTCTGAGTGATTTAGCTAAAAGGAAAATTTTAAAAGATATCAAGATTAATCCTAAACTGAGTGCAGTCAAACTAGCTGCAGAAACTTCTCGAATAATCTGCAGAAGTGTAAGTGCTGAAACTGTGAGAAATGTGATTAGACATGCTGGATATAGCAGTAGAGTAGCTAGAAAGAAACCTTTCATAAGCTTACAAAATCAGAAAAAAGCGTTTGGAGTTTGCAAAAACTCATCTGTTGAAGACAGAAAACTTTTGGAAGAAAGTTATATTTAGTGATGAAAGTAAATTCAACATTTTTGGAAGCGATGGTCGTCACACCGTTTGGAGAAAGCCGAACACCGCTTTGGATCCAAAAAATTTACGTCCTACAGTTAAACATGGTGGTGGCTCCGTCATGGTTTGGGGTTGTATGGCTGCAAATGGGGTAGGAAATTTAGTTTTTATAGATGGTATAATGGATCATAAGCTTTATATAGACATACTCCGCAACAATCTTAAAGAAAGTGCACAAAAATTGGGTTTAGATGGAAATTTTATATTTCAGCACGACAACGACCCCAAACACACGGCACATAATGTCAAAATGTGGTGTCTTTTTCATTGTAAACAGCAATTGCACACACCGCCACAGTCCCCTGACATCAATGTCATAGAAAATTTGTGGGCCACACTAGAAACAGCGGTCCAAAAACACCAGATTAGAAACAAAGCCCATTTAAAGCAAGTGTTACAAGAAGAATGGGATAAAATATCTCCAGATACCACTAAAAAATTGGTCGAATCGGTACCAGGACGTTTGGAGGACATTATAAAAGCCAAAGGACATGCAACAAAATACTGATACTGTCTATGCATGTAATATATCGAAAAAATTTCATTGGTGTATCCTTAATTTTTTGAGGTAAAGATCTGCCTATGTTTACTTCAAATATTTGTGAAACTTTTAATTTTAGATATTTTTTTGTTGATTTTCGTTATTTTTACTGTAAATTAACCCTTTTATGACGTGTAAAAGTAAAAATACGTCTTCTATTCTAGTTAATGTGTTATTTTCATTAAAAGTTGGATTTATCAAGTGAAAGTAAGGTGTATCCTCAATTGTTTGAGCCACTGTAGAAGCTGATTTCAAATTTAGTGCAACCAATTTTGTACATTTATATTATTCCAGTTTACTATCTTATCATTAAAAAATCAACTAATTAAGCATAATTGTATTTATATTCTAACAAAGAAAAACGAATAAATCATTTCGAAAAGTAAATTGATTTAAATTTTAATTATGAAAATAAATTTCGATTTCGGCAATGGTTCACCACATTATTAAAAACAAATTTATTTCCAAATTATAAGCAACAGATACATTTTTTTAAAACATTCATGTAAACTATTACTTCTTAAATTATGGTTATAGCAAAATCTGTAATTAAAAAGTATTGAAACATTTTTCTGGTAGACAAACGCTTACTTTAGATATGTAACTAGAGGGGGGGGGGAGCAGTGTCCCTATTGAAATATTCCTTTATTTATCCTTTAAAATTTCTATTTTTAAGAACATTTCTCGATAATAAATAGGAAAAGAACGGTTTAAAAGTTGACTACCATAACATATTTCAAGAACGCTTTTGTTTAAAAATCCTTTAGTTAACGAGAGAGAGAGAGATAATATTTCAATATTACAATAAAATTATTTTAATATATAACATTAACTACTATTATTTAACATAATTATACTATTAATCAATTAATTACATAATTTGTCAATATATAATAGTAATAAACTGCAGTTATTCTAATCAAAATAAGAATGAGTGAATAACTCCTTCAGATTAGGAATTTCGCGGAAGCTAGTAAGAATGGAAGTAATTCATTGTTGCTACCTAGATTTTTTTTCTAAAGGCAAATTCAAATGATGTTATTCAATATATATACTACGATTTTAATAACAAAATTCTACAATTTTAATAACAAAAAAAAAAAAAAAAAAAAAAAAAAAAAGTACATATTTTATATGTGTATAATAGCCCAATATTCCATAAAATGAATTAATTGTGCAATAATATCGCCCCTCCTATAAAATCTAGACCCCGACCATATGTTCAGAGTCTTCTCTAAATGGCTGAACAGACTAGTTATACTTTAATATTTATTTCCATGCATGTTCACAACTTTATGTAACAAAACTTGTAAAGTGAGAAGGGGTAAAAGCATCCAAAAATGTTATCGTTCTTCACAGATAAGATGACACATGTTTTACTAGCTGATACGGGAAGTGAAATTTTGTTTTTTCCTTAAAACCGAGACCGATGTGTGCTCTATAGCTCACTCTATACAGGTGAGCCATTGCACAGAAATCAGAGCATTTCACTAAAATCCTCCATTGTTTACTTAGCAAATTTGGTGGGAGAAAACTCATGAAAATCCACTTACCTAGAATATATATAACAAATGAGAGATTCTATATGAACAGCTGCATCCAAGCAAATAAACAGAACGAAAGGGAAAACATCGGGTGGAGAGTAAGACAACTCTGTGTGGACGGACATCCGCCGAGCGCTATCGACATGGATTTCCGGGAAGGGAATAGTAACAAGAAATGATATTATTATACGAGAGAAGTAAACATGAAATATATGCAGCAGCGGTGTTCACAATTACATGAGTTTTGGCAGATAGAATTCGGAAAAATCCTCAATTTTTACTGTCGACTCTTTCTGACAGGAAACAATAGCAAGAGAGCAGTTGGTTTTTATATACGATAAAAGAAGTATTACAATATATTTCAAATCATTTAAGCCTATTTTTTTTAATTTTAAAACTTAAAAATCACATCATTTTTCACTGGATTTCATAAACATGCTATTTTGTAAAAATGTAATTATATTTGTCATTCAATTCGCAAGTAGACTATTTAAGAAATATTACCGTGCACTCTTTAGAAAATAAACTCTTCCTTTAAAACCTCATTGAGTCGGTTTAATTGAGACCTAAACTGGTTCGGGATGTCGAAAATACGGGTTAACCGCAAAATGGGAAAAATGAAATAAAATAAAAAACCCAAAATCATCTATATACTAAACACATCGAGTCTGAGTCATATTTACAAATGGGCAGCGATGCCATTTGTGATAAGAGATGTAACTAAAGTTTTGTTGAATTTTCATTGCTGTTAGACTTCAGAATAGAAAATATTTTTTCAAAATATTTGGATGCAACAAAATAAATGTTATTACGGAAAATTGCACATCGCTTCTCAAGTTAACAAAAATCCTGTTTAGACCGATTCGGGTTATCCGGAAATTCGAGTTAAATGTGAAGTCCGAGTTAATTCGAGTCCGAATTAACAAGGGAAAAAAAAAACCTTTTAGGCTTGAGTAAAGGCTTACATTCACTTTTGAAACTAATGCATAAAAATGTTGTAATAATGTTTTCTCTATCTGAAACTAAACATTAAATTTGAAAAGGGCCGTAGTGGATATTAAAAATTACTCACAGAAAGTAACAGTTACTTATATAATAAAAAACCATGCATGAAATAAGAATATAAAGAATTTATTTTCAGAAATGATGGGAAAATCAAATTTAAGTTAAAAGTTAGAAAATGGGGAAGAGTATTTTCGATGACGTATTAATGGTATTTTACAATTGTTTTCCTGGAAATGAGAATTTCAAGGTCATGCCAAGCTTTTATTTCTTCAATCGCCTAAAATAGCACATACGTAATTGCATCGTGACAGGGAAATTTTTTTTTTTTTTTTGCTGGGCATTTTTAAGTTTAAACGCATTTCAGATTCAATTTACGAAAGCTGTCGCAAATCATGTCGGTGGAGAAGATCATATTACATAAAAATGTTTCAGCATAAAAAGTTGTCATGATATGAGGAAATAAGAGAACTTCTCTTTTCTACCGGTGATAATTATATTCAACGTTTCCTTGAAAATATATATATATCAGAAGACTCTTCATGTATATAATGTTCATTCTCAAAAGAGATAACATGTAAGTAATAACAACACCATTTACGGCTTCGATTTCGTGGACGTAATGTTAATCCTATGGAATTTCGACTACAGTTCTCAAATCTTTACTATTTGTTCTATTTGAATGCAATAAAGTGCACCTGAAAGAACTAAAAATAAGGAAGGCTTTTGTGAAATTACTTTCTTCCCTCCGATTTTTAAAAAATGTTTTAAAATATTTTTGAAAGACCAGAAAACTCACAAACGAATAATTAAAATAGGGGTAAAATATTTTTAAAAATCTGTGGGAAAAAGTAATTCCGCAGAAACTTCCATCATTTTTTGCTCTTTCAAATGCATTTTATTGCATTCAAATAGATAAAAGAAAAAAAAAAGCAAAGATTAGAGAATGGTAATCGAAATTCCAAAGGAATAACGTTACGTCCACGAAATCAAAATGGTCGGCAGACGAGAGCCTTAATAATAAAACAATTACAGAATTTAATGTTAATAAACACTCATGTTTTGTAACGAAATAATATTTAGATAAATGCATGTAACAAATAATATCAGGACAATATCACCGATCTACCTCATAAATTGAATACAGTTAAATTTCTGAATATATATTAACCTTAATCGTAAGAAGGAAACATAGACAGAAAAACATGTATCCGTTTTTACGATTTGGGAAATGTAATCAACAATTTAACAACGACAGTAAAATTTTATTAGGTGTAAAGGAAAAGTTCTGTCAGTTTGGTGATTGACTAATTTGATTAGATGCAACACGACGGTTCTTGGCGACGCACCTCGTAATATTGAGCCTCAGTCACATGAAGAGGATGACATTTTAGCTGGAACCTCCATCTACAGACTTCCACACCACGCCAACGGAAGGACTTTGAGCTTCGACAGATTAAGTGAGCATCAGTTCCGACTACACGGTGGGTCCTTCGGGGCATCAAGGCTCGATGGAAACCACGCCGGCCATGATCACTTGTCAGTTTGGGAAGTGAAAGGAAATAAATCCTTTTTCCTACATTTAATAATATTTATTGTAAAATACGATTTCCATCGTTACTAAAACTGGTCTTGCCTGAATAAGAGAATGCTGTTTATAAGGTGGGACGTTCAAGGATCAATACATTACAAGATTTTGAAACCTAATGAAAAGCTCAATTCGGAGAGATACTGCCAGCAAATGGATGATTCAAACAAATCACTAAAAGAAAAGAAGATGGCGGTGTTCAATAAGAAGGACTTATACTACATCACGATAATGTCACACAAGTTGCTTTGACGACTCGTCAGATAAAAGCAGAACCAAACTTGGAAATTCTGTCACATCCACTATACTTTCCAAATCTACCACCCTCCGATTACTTTTTCTCTTCTTGCTAAATTTTTTGAAGGGAGGGTGGGGGTGATTCAAAATTGAAGCTGATGTAAACCTAGTCCAACCTAAGTTATTTGCATATAAAGACAAGGCATTTTTTAAAAATTGTTTTTGAAACTGACCATCACGGTAGCAAAAGATCAAAAATTATGATGCACAGGACAGAAATTATGATGTACAATAAATATTATTAAATGTACGAAAAATGTATTATTTTCTTTCACTTCTCAATTTGACAAAACTTTCCGATAAACTTAATACATTAATATTTATGGAACGATTTAAAAAACAAACTAACGGAAATTAGTAATAATTCTTTGTTGAATTTCATTTCAATTGATACTTCCGACACGAGGAATATTTATTTTTCAGGAATAAACTAGATTTATAAACGATTCATCCCTATTTCGGTGGGAAAAAAAAAGGAATTAAAAAGCAATATACATACAAACAAGATTCTCTCCCTTTTTCTCGTGACAGATTTTATTTTGCTTTCTATATTTTAAATGCGCAATTTATTTGATGTTAGTAAAAAAAAAAAAAAAAACTAGATAAACGGGAAAAACAATTAGATGCATATAAAACAAAATCTGCACAATGTGTTTTTCGTACTATTAATACTATTTTTTAAGTATTACTGATAAAACGATAAAACTAACTGGAACGAATAAACTGCAATTAATGAAATGTATAATAAAATTTTATTACGATCATTACCAGAATACAATTTCCTGAATGCCTTATAAAACTATTTAATATATCCAACCGTTTCTAATGGTTTATCACTGTAAAACAATCGTCAAGATTAAAAATGAGTTGGGTGTGACTGAAAAAATATTTTACAATCTATAATTAAAATAATTAAAACTCTTATTTCGTCATCTGTTTGTACGATTTTTAATGTACAACCATGATAGTTGAAAGACAGTTTCTCTATTACGTTTTCAGCTTTTTGATCCATCTATAAAATGCATTCTATGTAAAAACTTTCTTAGAAAAAAAAAGATACACATCTTTAATTCATTGTAAGAAAATGCCAATATTGTGTTAATAAATGCACTCGGTTAAAAAAAAATCATTGTTTACTAATCATTGTTGTGATCACTATTAATTTGATCAAATTTATTTTAATTCATAAGTAACATTTGAATTAAAAAATATTAGTGCTAACACATATAATAACTTTAAATACATGAATACGAGTTGTTATGTTTAGTGAATAAGGATGGGGGGAGTGCAAGAATTACAATTCAATGAACAATAATTACCAAACCCCTAACCATATACGTAATTTCCCCCTTTTCGCTAGTTTAACAAGCATTTTCCCCATAATTAAAAGCACTTTGCATTTTATCTGTGACTCGTTTAATTCACAATCATCTTCAGACTATTTTGTAATTTATAAACCGACCATACACAAAGCTAATTTACGTTTTATTTTTCTGTTATACGCATTCAGAAACAATTTACAAGACGGTTTCGAATCTGACCAAAAGCAAAATGCTTTTTGAACCATTTTAAATGCCCGATATTGATTCTGTAATACTAGCAGTTGATTTCATTTGATAGAGTACCTTTACTCTATCATGATTTCTTCTTGAATGAAGTAGGAAAATTTTGGCGTATTTAATTAAATGGGCCAAAATTTTAAGTAGAATCAAACATGCCCAGGGCAGCAATCGGCAATTACATTTTCAATCACATGGCACATGTGCCATGTGATGGAACCCCCCCAAAATTTTTCTGATATTTTATTCCTTTTTATTTATAAAATCTTTTTCACAAAAATTATTTTTCTTTCGTTTATTGCTTTTATAAGTTAACTGAAACGATGTAAAAGTCTTACAGCATCCCACCCACCCATTTTGTTCGGAAACGAACTCATTAAAAATATAATAATGGAATGTATTTTCGAATAAAACAGAAAATATTAAAAAAAAACCTCTTCGATGTAGATTATAGGGATTCAACACTATTCTTATTTCTCATCTCTCTCTCCCCCCCCCTCCTGTTCCTCTTAATATTCTTGTTGATTATTTGTACGAATTAGCCATTGAAATTAACAAATAGTTCTTTTACGTTTTTATTCTGTCGCATCACTTTGAAGAATTGATAACCTAATAGTATTCTCTTTCATCTTTAAATCAATTGGATGTACAGTTTTCCGAACAGTGAAAGAAATCTTTCGCATCATTTTACTTTGCTGAAGGATATAAGCTTTAATGATTCCGAGAATCCATATTTTGCTTTTGTAGAGATAAAACCGCTATTAGGTTTTATTAGGCCAAAATTAAAAATATTATTGATACCAAAAACTAAAAATTTACAATTGACAATTATTCCAATAAAAATCTTCAATACCTAGCACCATAATTGTATAGCTTTTTCCTTAAGATAGGTCAATAGTTAAAAAGATGCATGCGATCGGCTTGCAGTGTAATTTATTGTAAAATGTAGTACGCGAGCACATATAGGTAGTACATTTCTGCAAAAGAGATCAGATTAATAATATTCAACCGTAAAAAAAAAATAGTTGAGTTTCAATTTACTTTCCAGATTTCTAATTCCCACGCAGTGTTTGATAATATATCTAGTTGATATTAAGCGCTTGACAAATTTTTGATAGGGTCAGGGTTCAAATCCTCAAAACCGATGTAAATGTCAAAGGCGACAGACTTAGAGACCCTAACCAATCGACGACCGCAAATTTTTAGAAGATGCGTCATAATCTAAAAATTTCATAATCATTCAACAACAAAAAAAAAAAAATGAAAAACGATACTCGTATTAACAACACGTCAAAATTAATATAAATATAATTTTTCGTAACAAAGTATTCTAAAGAATAAGATAACAAAATTTTAAGTCTATGCAAATGACGTAGAAGAATGGATACATTTCAAATATATGGAATATTCGCAGCTGAAAATTTATAGGAACCGATGTTTTTTTTTCCTTTGCTTATCTGAAACCGCAGCAGACACGAAAAATCTTATACTCACTCTGCTTTTATAAATAATATCTACAAAAATACGCAGTTTTTTAGTAACTAGACAGTCATACAATGCAAAAGCAAATAATTTTATCACGTAAAATTAAAATGAGAAGATATGTGTCGCAGTTTGCACGGTCGCTTTCAGAATTTATAAAGGAAGAACATAGTTAAAAAAAAAAAAAAAATTACGTAATTTACAAACAATGCATAAAGTACTTTTTCTTTCCAAAATTCATTGAGAATATAAAGCTACGAATAGTTCTGCGAAACTAAAAGGCTAGAGTGAATAGAATGAGTCACGCATTCAACAGATACCTCTAGTTGAATTTGTATCACCTTATGAAAATGCATTCTAACACTCTCGCGTGTGATATAAAATACACAAGAGTTATAACAAGCTTTGCTTGTTTTATATTTGACAGGTGCTTGAATATATGTTAATTTTATTTTTCGGAAAAACTACCCATTTTAACTAAATATCGCAAAGAAAACTTGTATGATTACCATCTCCCTTTTTTCCCCTTCTTCTTCCTAAGCTAGGTAAATTTATTATTTTCTTTTAAGATGGAAATAAAAAAAAAAAGTTTTAAAACTAATATGATACATTTTAGCTAAACAAAAATGAATTAACGTAAAAAAAAATCTGAAAAGTAATCGGACATTGAGATAGTCTACTAATGACTGAATATATATTATATACACACATCATACAAAAAATAACTATAAAAACTAAACTATAACATACGAAAAACAATTTTTAAAAATTAAAGCTACCGCAAAAATTCTTTTATTGAATACAGCCAATCGTTGATTTTTAATCACAAGATTCAACAGACCGACTAAAAATCTATTCCGATCGGATAAACATTCATCTTTTATCGATCATTTTTACACGTTACAGTATACGACATTTGCACTTCACTCCAACGACATATTATTTCTTCCCTCGTTCTAACGAATCAATCCTTCATCCACGAGATCATAATTTTTACCGAAATTGAGGCAGGAAAGCAAAACACACGGAAATAAGCCGTGCGATTGGTTATTTAATTTGAATTACATCGGTGTGGAGTTACAGGGCTACATGAAATTGGTCTAGTAATTCTAAACCACAAAGAAATGACGAAAACGAGACCCAAGCCGGTATCTCCTCCTCCAAATTGCAACTGTACCTGTACACCATGGAGGACTTTTAAGGTCCAATCCATTTAAAGTGCATCAGCCATCATTATTCCACAAGCAATGGCGTAACTAGGCAGGACGGGGCAAAGGGGGACATCAGTTCCGGGGGCAGAATGAAGTGGGCGTTGAATCGATGCTGCAAAAATTTAGAATGAAATGTTTTCATTTCTTAAATGCACTAGAAAGTATATAGAAAACATTCGCAAACTCAGTCCATCACTCAATTAGTGTGAATATGTTCCTCCAACGATCTTTGTCTCTTTCTGATTTCGGAGCACATATTAGTACTATTACACCCAACATATTATAATTTATCTTCAGCACTATTCTAACCTGATTCACCCCATCGGAAGCATTTTTGACGTTATTACGATGTTATTTGGACGTTAAACTTCGCGAAAACTTCAAAATATACGCATAAAAGAGCTTTTAACATTTAAAACTCTTAACAACAAAAATATTAAATTAGAAACCATTACTTTAAATGTATTTTTTGAAACTTTCTTTTCCTTCCCCATTGCATGTTAGCAAACAGGAGCGGGCGTGAAATCTTCATTTGTCTTCAGGCGCTGAAAACCCTACCCGTCCACACGATTAATCCTAGATGGAATCAGGACACGAATTCCTGGCTGTTGAGACCACTTAATTTTGTTTGAAAAACAGATAAAATATTTTCAAATCCATGGAGTGACAGATTCACGAGGGTAAATATTTATTTACTTTTATGGATATTACGTTTACTGGAAGAAAGGGAACACGTATCGATCATTTTCCATCTGGGTTTTTTTCCCTCAATGAATCTCAAGAAAAGGCACTGAAATTTTTTTTCAACTCATCCGAAAAGATTCAACCAGTTTATCGACTTTATTTTTTGCTTGATTTTTTGTGAAAACTTCAGTGAGCGTTAAACTTATGATTAATGCACAATTCCCGATACTATTAATGATTCCATTTTTAAATTCTTATCAATGACAGTCGACCTACGAAACACCTAAGGCAATCAAAACACAATGGTGCATAACGAGCGACTGCTCCGAGATGAATACCAAAAGCTACGCGTTCCAATTTCGCGCCAATTGCATTGTTATACAAAAGAGCATCATATTTTTCCAAGAAGTGTGAGGTGATCTAAGGTTATAACTCTGATTCGGATCTAGTTATCTGAAACCTACTGGACTCGAATCCAGTTTCGGCAATGCTACTATTTGCAGTTATTAAGATAAGTGGAGATTTCAGTTATAATCTTTGGTTAAGGACGCGTTTACGCAATCACTCCACATTCGTTATACAATTTGATTTTTGATCATTCTAAGGCAGAATAAAATTAGTTAACGATTTATTGACACAAGGTAACAAACCTCACTATCTTATAAATCGTCAAAACCTAGGTAGTGCTGCATGCCTATACTGGGGGTTTCGAGACTCACGGGTAAAAATTTAAGGGGTGATAGAAAACATCTAAACAAGTAATTTTCACACTACGACAGATTTAACGTGCATCAGCCCTGGCTACACGGCGGGTCTTTAGTGCATCAAGGTTCGAACCCAAATCACTAGGCTACCGTGGCCACATTAGTTGAAAGAAAATTCACGAACAACCCGGTTTTTCAAACTTAGGATATCAGTTTGAAAAATAATACACAGTAAGAACAAAAATACGAAGTCAGTGTCAAGATAAACGGCGAGGATAACACCAGAGACGGTATTGTTAAATTAACGTCTCACTCAAAAGTAACACGAGGACTATTGCCGACGGACCTCGTAATTTTGAATCTCGGTCAAGTGATGAGGGCGACATCTGAGCTGGCATCACCGCACTCACAAAACCATTCCAACTAAATGACTTGAAGCCTCGACATATTTGACGTATGTTAGTCCCTCTACTCGGAATCAGGATACAAGTCAACGACTCGAATTAAAGAGCGTCAGCTGCAAGCTCGCGATCATCACCACATTCGGGTACCACGGCCACACACCTCTTTCCTAACACCAATTCCTTGTGCGGACTCTGAAGAGTAGTTCTATTTAAGAAACGGAAATTCTAATTATTGCTCACAAAAATCTTTCACGAAAATTAGCTCGAACCTAGCTCGTTTGCCACGAAGTTGCTATGTTACCGATCAATCTTGACGAAATAAAATGTCAGTACGAGATATACAGACATAATTTATAGCAGATAACTCATTATTTTAATTTAATAACACGGAAAGTGCCTTGCATTAATATGAATTATATCAAATGCATTTCATTTTCAACTTCTGCTTTTCACATCTGGATTGAACCCGATTTCAATCTGGAATTCATTATTATCTGTCACAAAATTTGGAACACGTCCTCAGAGGTAAAATATCATGTTCAGTTACCTTTTAACAAATGATCACAATACCAAGGAATTGGATTTAGAAAAACCATGAAAACACATCGAAAAATGATTTAATGTGTGTACTTATTTCTATTTATATAAAAAAAAAATTATAAAAATTCTGCCCCACAAAAAATAAATTTTAAAAAAAAAAAAAAAAAAAAAAATTTTTTCTAAAACAAAAAAAAAAAAAAAAAAAAAAAAAATCATTTTATAGCTTTAGTATGATAGAAGGGAGAATGGGCTTGAATCAGATTTCTTGGAAATAAAATCATAGTTTAGTTACTTTATACATTGAGAGTTACTTAAATACTTTATTTAATTACTTTACCATATATTAAAGCCATTTCTGTTCCGTGACTCAATTTAAAAAAAAAAAAAAAAAAAAAAAAAAAACGCAATACTGTTGCACTGAATATCAGTCGCATGAGAATTTTTCTGCAAATAATTATTCTCAGATCGATAGATAGGTCAAGGTGGCCTATTGTTTAACTACCTTGATTTTCTGACATCATTCCTCTTGCTTTCGTTTTCTATTTCTTTGTTCCATAAAACATGGAGCGTACACAGCAAAATTATGTAAACCGATCGAGCTATGGGGTTGGATTACGTATCAAAGATGACCCTGGAAATACGTATCAATTAAGAAGGGAAAACCCAAGCACAGACAAGATATTCAGAGAGCAGTTTATCCTGTCTATGGGAAATAAAAGTGTATTAGACAGGAAAAAGTAAGTTTGAACAGAAAAACAACTCGAGATAGACTACTTTTCCGATACGTATTTAAAACCCTTTTAATCAAATTTTACATCAAATGAATAATTTGTGGGCGACAGATATGTAATCATTCTGATTACATTACAGTGATAGTTTTATAATTTGCGGAATGAAACGTTACTTAACTGTAGGCGTTTCGGTTGATTGATTGTTTGTTAACGTCTCGCTGCAAGAAATACGTGGGCTTTAGGAGGGCGTCACTTAAGCTGATATCTTCTCTTTTTACTTTCATGCCATGCAAAACAGGGGGTTTTGAAAACTTCAAAAGAAATACTTCCGCTGTTTCAACTTTTTATTTTTTTTATTAACAGCGATAACTTCTTTTATACGTAATACAAAAATTTCTTAAAAGTTTCTTTGGAACATGTCTGTATTGAACTTCAGCACCACATTCAAACAAAATATAAAACAATTACGTTACATTAAAAGCTCCCTTAAGAATAAAACTTACTATGCATCTGACCTATTTAAGGGTATTATTATAGTTTGAACTAATTATTCATCTAATATAATTGGAAATAACCATTCATGAGTTAATATTAACCAATTAATTCAAACAACCTGGCCTTTGTCGGTATCCTTTGACAACCAGCATTAAGCTTTTATTCTTTCCACACAGAGAACTTCTCTACACTTATAAAACGATTCCAACGTCCATTACTGTTATTCTTTCGCCAACGGGCACATGTGTCATACACATTGCTTGAATCGTTGTTATTACTCGCTGTCTGTTGTCGACAGAGTATTATTTTCGCCTTTTTTTTCCGGTCGAGGGTAAAACCAGATTTCAAAAATAGACCCGGATAAGCGAGATGCGAGAGGGCTCTAGGCAAATCCTCACCAGAGAGGATATTTGTTTCTTCTCATTGTCTTTGACAGCATAGATAATATTTTAATGCTCTAAGCAATACCTCGACACAAATATATACACTGTTTCCAATCGGTTTGTTTTCTCTTTTTATTCAGATATGGAACATGTTTTTGTGGAGATTAACCCGTTAGAAAGAGTACTCATTTCCTTTGATGTTATCAAAGCACATGTGAGTGTGTGTGAAATGTTTTGCATTTCAAACCAATTTTCTCCAAATCTTTTGATGCATTCA
The DNA here is from genome assembly GCA_019974015.1 of Nephila pilipes. NCBI lineage: Eukaryota > Metazoa > Arthropoda > Arachnida > Araneae > Nephilidae > Nephila > Nephila pilipes. The sequence continues at coordinate 203,123 of BMAW01088853.1, read as the reverse complement.
GGCTCCCGTCTATCGGCCATTTTGATTTCGTGACAGTACTGTTAATCCCTATGGAATTTCTATTACCGTTCTTAAATCTTGACAATTTCCTCTGCTTGAAATGTAAAAAGCGCACCCAAAAGAGCTAATAGTGAAGGTTTTTGCGGAATTACATTTTCTCTCTGATTTTTGAAAATATTTAGAATATTTTTAAAGACCGGAAAAATCTCAAACAATCATTATAAAAAGGCGAAAAAATATTTTCAAAAATCGGGAGAAAAATATGATTCAGCAAAAGCCTTAATTATTTTTTGCTCTATCGGACAAACTTTTTTTGCATTCACATGGATAAAACTGTAAGGATTTGAGTACGATTCCACAGGATTAACATTACGTTCATGAAATCCAAATAGCCGGTAGAAGGAAGCCTTAGAATGAGGCTCATGAGAATCAAAGTTAACCAGTTTTTAACATGGCCGTTCTAGTTAGTGACATTACGCTGTAAACTTGTGTACGCCGATCTCAATGTGGAATTTTCAAATTCAAATAAAAATTTAAGAAACAGTGAAATTTGTGCAAAAATACCTATCATATTATTGCTGGAGATTTTTACACGGGTGGGGTTAAGGTACGATTACATGCTTTAGAAGTATTGGATAGATTTATCAGACTACAATACAAATTCTGTTGACAGACATTAGATTACGAAACTCAAAGACTGGTCTTTAAATAGACTACAATTTTAATACTTGAATTAATTTTCAAAAATCGGGAGAAAAATGTTATTTCACAAAAATCTCCATTATTTTTTGCTCTTTCGGACAAACCTTATACGAGAATGCAAAGGTATTAAAAAATTTCAGCCATCATTTAGATACATAAATATTTAACACATTTTCTGAAAGGGTGACTTATTCCCCTCCCCCTACACACTGATTTATGCAGAATGAAACAAGTTATAAAAGACAACCAGTCCTTCGGAGGAAAAAAATAGGATACTAAACTGGTTCTTTCTGTGCACAAATTTTTCGCAAATAACACGAGGGCTACCGGCGATGGACCGCGTAATTCTGAACATCGATCAAATCATGGAAACACTAGAATTTGAACCCTAGTTTCCAAGCTTCCACACCACACCATTGTGAGGACTTGGAGCCCAAAAAGATAAAACGAATCTCGTAATTCTGAACATTGGTCAAGTGACGAGGACGACACCTGAGCTGGCACCCCCTCTCCTAACTTCTACACCACGCCAACGGGAATAATTTAGGCCTCGACATATTTAACGTGCATCAGTCCCTGCTACACGGCAGGTCTTTTGTGGGATCAAGTCTCGAACCCACGACTCGACGAAAACCGCTGGCTGGGAGCTCGTGACATAACTATTCAACAACCGCAGCTTAAGTAAATGCTAGATTATAACGCCCTGCATCGTAAATTATATGAAATATAAATAAATATCTTCAGTCTTTCATTTAACTTATATTTTACGTTGACTATTTTAAACATTTGAAACGGAGCATATAGTAAGCTAATAAAACTTCATTCAAACTATGCGGAAAAAATCACAAAAAAAGAATCATGTGATTTTGATCCATAGTGAATCCCCATAGAAAGGATCGATTGTGTACTACCTATACATCGATGGAAAATTTGTTAGTGCTTGAATGGAGGATGTCCTGTTCGTGCATTCTAAACTAGGAAATTTGTACCATCAAAAGTTTCCCTTTACTCTGAGTGTCTTTGAAAAAAAAAAAATAATTGGAGGGAAATTTCAAATTAATAATAGTTAAACTGCATTTTGAAGCAATTTGTCTTTTTTTAGTGTAAGTTGGGAACGATACGCCTAAAAAAAATATTCCCGCTTCTTACCTTCAAGGTCACAGATACGCAACGTGTTAGCCTTCAAGCAAGGCTGAACCTCAAAATTTGCTTTATCTTTACTGCGACTCAGCCGCATCATCCATTATTAAAAATCTATTAATTTGTATTCAATAGTTCTAACGTCAAAGTGAAGAAATTTTTATCGCCCGTTACATGTAATTCAATTCCAACTGATACTTATAAGTAACAGAGAAATATATTTGATACACAATAACCACTATGTTTATGAATTACCCACATTTTATAATTATACAAACTAAAGTAGCAATCGAAGGATTGCTTAGCAAATCCATTTGCATGGATCTTAATGCTTGACCTTCGCATCAACCAGTTTCTTTCAATGTTAATCGACTTTTTACTCACTGTGCGGCAAATCTCGTGCGGATACCAGTATTTTAAAAATACTAAAAAAAAATTATTTTTTTTTTTTACATTTTTATACATGATTTAATTTTGGCAATTATTCAAACATAGCACGAAATGGTGAATTTACATTGTACTGGAGACACGATAGAATATTCACAAAGGATTTCGGTTTCATTTAAGGGGATTTAGTACCTTTGCACCTTCAAAAATTCGATTTTTCAAATTTATTTTAAAAAAATAGCGTGGAATGTTAGGAGCATTTTAAAATAAACCACGTCGAAATCCGATAATTATTGCGCCCTGTGTAGTCAAAAATGTAATGGTTAAAAGCGACTTTTTCCACCAAATGCAATGTTATCAAATCGCCTTTCCTCAGTTTTGTATTTTCACTTTCCCACAGGATTAAAAAAAAAAAAGTTTTGCATGTAGAGTTTTAAAATTTTGCATGGGTGTTGTACTTATAGATCTTTATTTTGTAAACCTCAGTTTTATTAATGAGGTGATCAGATTTTATCTTATAGCATGATAGATAAAAAAAAAAAGTTACTAGTTCCAAATTTTATGACATTTAAATTTTTCAGTTTTTTTTTAAATATGGGAGGTACATTTAAAATTTGAGGTCTTCAGAATAAATGCATTATTTAGCTTTAATTTGGTATAAGAATGATGGTTCTATTGCACGTCTTTTAAATCTTATCTTGTGGGTAACATAAGGTAAGCTAATTTATTTTTTAAATTTTTGTTGGCATATTTCATGTTATTTAAAAAAATATATTGATTTAATAGCAAAATTTGATCCAACACTTTGAACTGTACATTTTATTACACAAACTGGCAAAGTTTCGATTTAAAAAGAGCAAAAATTGTTGATTTATGATGAATTGAAAAAAGTATGTCAAAATGTTCCATTTTTTATTTCGAAAGGTACTAATTCCCCTTAAACTAATATATAGTTAAGACATACGAGGGTTATTAACGACAATCTTCCCATTTTGAACCATGGTCAAGTGACACATACGAAATTTGAATTTGGTACCTCACTCGTCTAACTTCCGCCCCACATTACGAGAACTTCGAATCCAACGAGCATTGGCCGACAGACTCTAATGTCACAGCCAGGAAGTTCGCGGCATTAACCACAAGGTAATCGCGTCCCTTTACAAAAAAAAAAAACATCGTAATTCGGTGTAACGATTGAACGACAAGGATGATATATGTGTGATCTGGTACTTCATTTTCGAAGTTCCCACACTACGATTCCATTTATAATACGAGCAGACATCCGCCCCCCCTTCTCATTCGTCCCTTTTATACAAAATAAAATCAATTTTCGAAAACCAGTAACTTCTTACCAAGTTGCTATTTCACCCATACAGGAATCGCAGTTCCCAGCATGAAACAATTAAAGAACTTTCAAATAAAATTTGGTATAGTTTAAGGTATTATGAATACAAATTTATTAGAACAAGTGTTTCCAAATATATCAATTGCAGCAATATGTCAACTTGTATACGGCTCAATATAATATCATTCGAAAAATATAATTTTTTTCACATTCCGATCGGATAATGGTCAAGAATGAAGTAACAATTGCGACACTTTTTCATCATTTCTATACATCAACTCTTTCGTCCAGAACGAATGGGAAAGAAATGGATAAATGCTTCCGACAGTTCAGCTAAAAATTTTTGAAAAGCCAAACAAAGTGGATTGTGATTTTGTGTCACACAAAATTAAGCAACTCCGACCGACTGGTAGCAGAACCACTGCTTGGAAAACAGAGAGTTACAATTTTATTTTTATACTCGTACCACACATCAAATGACATCGAGGAGATAATGAATTTCCAACATGGGAATATTTACTGCATTAAAATAGTATTTGCTAAAGGTTAAGAAACAAGATAAAGGTTAGAAACTATACTTTATTATAAGCAAATTCAGATTTCATTTTAGTATAGATTGCAGAACACTTTTATGCTGTCATGTCAAACAAATTTTTAATTTAATACGTGAAGTAAAAAAAATAAAATTATTTAATTTTTTTTTAAATTTTTAAGACACAGCATATCAAATGATGTCTGTGTGTTGCACAAACACACACCTTCACAAAAAAATTGAAAATTTATTTTACCAAAAGCTTAAAATTTAATAAAGCTTCAAAGTCCTCAAGTGGAGCAAAAGTTTGGAAAATGAAGCACCATGTTAGATATCTGTTTCATCACTTAGCCACGGTAGAAAATTATGAGGTTCGTCATAACCTTCTAGTCATTTGAGCAAACATGACACCAAGTCTAAAATGATCAGATATATAGAAATGCGAAAAGGAAGGTGGAAAATTCATCCAAAAAGTAAAATTGAAAGAGAATAAATAGTTTCTTACCATATATTAATCCATGGAAACGGGAATCAGCAGGAAACAGTTGCCTACTAATGATCAACGAAATATCCACATTTTGATATCGAAGTCACAAATTTTAATTTCATCACTCGAAACTAAAATGTTTTGCAGGTGTTCCTATCCTCCAAGACACACCAAATGTGATCACTGAAACCGAAACGGATATCGCCGCAAACGGTTCCAACGTTCGAATGAAACCGTTAACTGTCGTGTTCGAAAGAGAACGGCCGACACAAATTCTGATGACCGCGAAAGATGTGTTAAGAACTTGAACGGAAGTGTAATTAAGGGCCACGCTACACATCAAAAACAAAATCACGGAATTGTGTTTTTGTTTCTCTTTTTTTTTTCTTTCCTCTAACCAGGGTCGGGAGACTTTCGAACAGAAGGTCGTTCGGGAACGAAATAACAGCCTCGGAAAAGATGAGTCAGGCAGCGAAGAACAGGTGACGTCATGCGAAAGCAGGATCAAAAACCATTCGATCGCCTGGAGTGGTGAAAGCAGATGGGAAACGTGCTCCGTAGTGAAGCCGCAAGTACCGTGTTGGTCACCTGATTGACCAGTGAAAGGTATATTTAAATTATGAATCACCTCATATGATTTCAGCGAAAAAGAATGTGAAAGTTATGAATTTTGTAAAAGATCATAAGTTGCAGGTTTATGAACATGAAAACTGGAAAATTTTCATACAATCAAAAAATTTCATGGAATTCTGTGTTGGGAAAAAAAAAGAATAAGGAATTAGAATTTTCAAAATTATCACGCCACAGGAACTTATCAATTATCTTCGAAACATAAAGTGCCAAATAAAAAAAAAAATTCCCCTTCAAAAACTCCTAAATTCATTAAACTTTTTGATTTTACATTTCAGGATTTATGCATAGACGAATTACTGAAATATCTTTCAATGTGTCAAAATATTCAGGAATTTTATAAAAATTTACAAAAATAGCATTATGATTATTTTTATAATATTTAATTCAGGTCAAAATGTTTATTAATAAATTCCATAACATATTCAGACTTTAACAACGACTTTTGTTTGCTCAGCTCATGGTAATATTATCAAGAATCTTAAATTTGATGAATTCACACTATTTCTACGATATTATTTTAATGATTATTTTAAAAAGAAACCGAAATTCATTCGAAAGATATCCCAAAGTAACCTAGTTCATTCAGTAGATTTATGGAGTTAACAATCGAATGCATTGGGTGTAGACTTCGCAAATTAAAACAAAAATTATTGTGAAGGATATAACGGAAGTTGATCTAAAACATACTGCATTCTCAAACTCCTCGTGAACCGAGAAAGTTGAGCGTTAGTTCCGTTGTCGATTTTTTTTAATTGATTAACAGTTCGTTAAAGTCGCACTGAGAAACAACACGAAGGTCATTGGCGATGGACCTCGTAATTTTGAACCTTGGTCAAATGACGAGGCTAGTACCCTCTCTCCAAAGCTCCCGCTTTCGTATGACACCTGAGCTAGTACCCCCTCTTCAAAATTCTACACCACGTCACTGGGAGGCTCGACAGATAATGTGTTTTAGCCCCGTTATAAGGAGAATTTTTAGTGGTATCAGGACTCGAACCCACGACACCACGGATATGCCGGTCGCAAACTCGCGACCATGACATTCGTTTAGTGCGGTCACGTTCGGCTGTCAACCTCGTCTGCTAATGAGGTTACAAACAATGTATTGAGAAATGGGGCAAAAATAATAAACATATAGAGATAAAAGGGGAGGGGGGGGGGTTCGAAGGAATTTTAAAAGAATTCAATACTAGAAATTAACTTTATCTTTCTCAATGAATTTCTCTTCTCTCCTAACTTTCCATTTTATCTAAGCGAGGTAATCCACTGTTTGAATATTCTTTGAAAAATTCAGCGTTATCTTGAAAAGCATTATCAAACAATATATAAATATATATATATATATATTCCAGAAAAAGAACAAAATGATGGATCTAAAAATAACTACATAGAGAAAACTATTACTAAATTAACTTTCCACTGAGAATAACCAATCATGCGCTTCCTTCCATGAATTTTAAGTAAATGTCATTGATCGAAAAACAATGCACAATCCCGTATTTTTTGTACTATTTTCAACTGTACATTAACCTTTTGAAAATGTTATAGGAAATAATTACAAGACATTTAGAGAATGAGACAATGAACAACAAAAATATCTCTTAAGTGCGACACCTATAAGTTGACTCGTTTGTTTCTTTTCTACGCGTACCTTTTTTTTTTTTTTAAATGTTTAAGAAAATCATTAAAAAGGTAAAGATGTTTAATATTATTACGGTTTTTTATTTTTCATATTTTAATTCAATACTTGGAAAGATCTACGAATTAATAGAACAACAGAAGTTAAAAAAATTCAATTACTTTAACATTACTATAGAAAACTTTCGTTTTTCCACAATTAAATTTTAGTACTTCAGTCCTTAAATTTGAACGAGTTTATATCATCGATATTAAAAAAGAGTATTGATGGATGGGTAATACAAATAACAGAAAATAAACAAATTTACAAGAATTTGGCATGGCAATATTTAATACGGCGCAGTACGATTTCTAATTCGTCGGAAAGGAGTAAAATATTAAAAGCAAATGAGAAAAGGACAGAGAGAGCACTTGCTTTATGAGCTTATTAGATGGGGATGTTCAAGTTTCGTCATCACATTTCCTCACTCTTGAGAGAAGAGCGATCAATCTAGTAGACTGTAGTAAACAAAGCGTAGTATTTTCCCGAAGGGTTTACGACCTTTTTGATGAGTGTTTTTTTATGTGAGCTATGGTCGAAGTTTTTTGTCACTCAGTACAAAGCTCTTTGACTTTTTTTTTTCTTGCCACAGCTGTAGCAGAATGAAATCTTGTTAAACAAATAGATCTCAAAGAAATTACTATGTTTCATGTAAAAAAAATGATAAGGCTTTTGACTCTCGTCTGCCAACCATTTTGGTTTCGCGAACGTACTGTTAAATCCTGAGGAATTTCTATTTATGTCCTCAAATCTAGATTACTTTATCTATTTGAATGTAAAAAAGTTCACCAGAAAGAGTAAAAAATAAAAAAGGTTTCTGCCGAATAATGTTTTCTCTATGTTTTTTTAAATTTTTTTAAGGACCAAAAAACCTACAAACAGAACGTTAAAGCAGGAGTAATATTACTATTAAGAATCGGAGAGAAAATGTAATCCCTCCCCCCTCAAAAAAAATTAATTGTTTTTCGGTTGCTCTTTTTAGCACTCAAATAAATGAAACAAGAAAAAATTTGAGTATAGCAGTACAAATTACATGGGATTACCATTAAGTTCACCAAATCAAAATGGCCGGTAGACGGGAGTCTTAAGTATGGTTTCAATGAATTTAATTAACAAGATACTTTCAAAACCGAAGTTTGCTAGAGTGCGTAGCTCAGTTACGCTCTGACCATCTATCGGAATGGACTTAGTGATCTAGCTTTCCGTTAGTTTCTATGTTTGCCCAGAAGTTAGAAAAAATAGTGGTATTTAGGATTTATTTTAAAAAATAGTAAATGCTCGAGAAAATTTACAGAGAAATTTTTGGAGGCACTTTAATTAAAGATGGGCTAAGTCTGGAAGTAGCATTTAGAGGTGGGGTCAATGGTTAGTCGAGGAAAAACAAAGAAAGAGTTATGATGCAGCAATATTGTTATGTTACACTTGGTTACAATAAATTAAAATGACATATTTTTAACTAACAAACAAATTGTATTTAAGTTATAAACCGTCTGACTACTAAATTTTTCAACAAAATCTTTTCAAAAATTCCGAATCTTTTTTTTTTATTACATATTTGAAATCTTCATATGTTTGGCAGTGTAAATGTGCAGTATAATTTTGTTTCAAAGACTTTTTTTAAAATATTTATTTCGATCATAAGAACAGAATGTTCAGAGAATTCAATTTTACATGTAAATAAATACATGAGGAAATCGTGGAATAAGCAGTCAAAGGGTTGATAATTGAACTTAAAATAATAATAATCGATGCATAGTAATACCCCATCTATATCATTAAGTATTCGCAATATATTACCTCAAATTAATTCATCAAACGTTTTTTTCTTCTTCCATAGTTAGAGTTAAAAAACAACAACCAAAAAATCTAATAAAAATTATTATAATGGCAAAGAAAAATAAACGTTTTTGTTCTTCTTACAAAATAAACCGGTCAATTTTGAAGAAAAAAATTAGCTATACTTTATTGTCTCGTTCTGATTCCATCGGAATAACATAGAATTCAAACAATAGAAATAAGAAAGCGAAAAATATTCTTATTCCCATTCTAAACTCAAGTAGTAAGTTTTACTGGACAAGAAGAGACCGAAACTCACGTTAATGTGCTCGATTGTATACGGAAGCTTTACCGATTCAGATTTGATCGAGGTTCAAAATTACAAGGTCCGTTGCCAATAGCTCTCGAGTTCTTTTTCAGTGCGACGTTAATAAACAATCAAAATCAAATGTATCAATTTTCCCTTCCCTTCTGAATAAACAAATGTTGAAGCATTAACTCAGCCTTCCCTTAACAAGCAACAAATAGAATAAAAAATTATAGCACTTTTGCAGTTGAAAAAATGCTCCAATATTAAAGCCATATTCTGAGACTTCACTAGAACGTATAAACAGCATTTCCAGGATCTGTAACTATACAAGGAAAAATTAAAAATTGCTTGTTTATTGAATGTTTATACATCTAAAAGATTACATTTGTAAAACTGTTTGTCTGCAAGATAGCCGCACGTATTTATTTTAATTCTGGTACATTTTTCAAAACTAAAAAACGTTCTGGTTTTCGGTTCGTTTTTAATTTCTATGCACAGACAAGCCTCGGATCACGTTTTCATAGAGAAGCAATCAAATGCTTTTCTTTAATTATCAACTTCATAACGTTTTTTCCTTTAAAGGAAACAAAATTCTTTAATTTAACAGATTTCTCTTTTTCAGATAGATTTATGTACCATTTACACCTTTTCTACGAGTAGAAAGGATAAACTTCCTTTTCCGGGTGACTTCATTTTTGGAGAATGCAAAAGAAATTTGTCAATTAGGAGAGCTTTGTTAAATTCATTGTTTTAAAGGACAAGGACGAGGACAAACAAAGAAATTATCTCAACATTGACGCAGGAAGAGAGAGAGAGAGTGAAAGTGAATCTTCACATTCAGTAAACACAGATACGAGTATGCATTTTGTTATCAAACTTAACAAGACTTATGTATCCAAAAAATTCTCAGTTCCTCATTTTTTAATTGAATATTTCAAGTGATTTTTTTACTCTACTGATCTAATAAAACACTAGTAAAAGTCAATTAAACGTTCAAATATAAAGGAAGAAATTAAAATAAATCAAAGCGGATTCTAAAGAATACGATCCCCCCCCCCAATTTTCAGATAGATTAAATAACGAATATTAGTTTCCTAAAATTTTGTACTTTCTAGAATACAGAGAGCCTCATGTAATAATGCACTGCTCGTTTTTACTGGAATAAATCCATCGGATTGTAAAAAAAAAAAAAAAAAAAAAAAAGAAAAAAAACTCGCAACTAACTATAACAAATACTTTAGCGTATAGCCTGACGGTGGATAACGTCTCTATTAGCAATCGACCAATCCATATACGAAAGAGAAAGTAGATAAAGAAAGATGGTTATTTAAGATAGCGAAATCATGCTCTCAAAGAATATTTTTCTGTCGAGATAATTCAATGGGAGGAAAAAAAAAGAAAGCGTTTGATATCGTATCATATTTTCAAGCCAAATAATACTGAAAGTAAAAACAATGTTGTGGCAAATGATAACGAAGTAATAGATATTTTGTCTCGTCATTATTTAAACCATATCGAAACAAAAACATTCGTCTCGGAAAATTTACTTACAGCTTCGATGACAATTTCTTAAGCTGAAATCAAGTATAAGCTAAATGCATATTAACGTTGAAAGTATTAATTAAAATAATTTGGCCTTAACATATACGTAAAGGTGTTTCCTTCTCAAGGAAATTCTATCAAGAAATTTTTGTTAAATATAAATTTTAAAAAGACTTGTGTCAAAACGTAGACTAAAATTTCCTATTTGGTATATCTTGTAAATATTTATAAAACACCATGATAGTATATAAGACATAATTTTTCAAAAATCTGTTTAATATTTTACTTCGAAGCTACACCCATGTTGCAATGTTCAAAGTGATAGTTTTTGAAGGGTTACAATGACAACCATTTGCCGCCTCAGTTTGTTAATGAAAGAAAATGTTAGTGCTATCGTTTTAAGAACTAAATACAAAATTCCATACTTTTCTATGAGCTAGAAACAATTTTTTTTTTTGCATATAAAATCCTCAACTCGAATTTACACTTCCAGTTTCCTCATCTTTCCCCCTACTTATATGATTTTCAACAATTTATTTTAAAATCAGTTTTTTAACGTGCCTTTTATTGGAAGACGATTTATATCTACCTGAAAACAATCTAAACAGAAAAAAAAAAAAAAGGAATGATTCCAGAAAGATTTTATTGCGCCTATATGTCTGCAATGCTTGTTGCAAATTTACGTCTAACATTTAACACGTTTCCTCGCGATTCACTTTTATAAAGCATATATAAAATCACTAACTTTATAAAAAAAAAAAAAAAAAAATTAAAAGTTGAATTATTTTATCCGGGAACTATATTTAGCTAAAATTATTTCAAGATACAGTTGAAAAGTTATACGTCATTAATAGCATCAATATCCATAAGAAATATATATTTAAAAAAATGAAATTCGGATTTTTCTTAAAACTCATTGCATTCAAATTACTTTTTTTAAAAAGCTAATGCATGCTTTGTGTGTGTGCGTGCGAGTGGATTAAGGAAGATATTTTCCGCAAGATTTCGCTGAGAGAATAAAAGAAGTATAGTTCTGCACAATGATTATAATCTTCGAAAAGAGTAAGTCTGACGTCGAAATCAAACCATATCTTTAAAGCACAAATTTCCGCGAGTTAAACAAATGAAATATCAACATTGCGAATAATTGCTATACTAAGCCTCAGTTTTTATATTAGTTCATTCATATTTTTATTTAATCCCAGTTTATTAGTCTTTTTCTCAAACAAGCAAGAATTTCGCAAGCACTATCTTTAAAAGATAGTTATTGATGACTTCCTCGAATTTAAATATCTAGTTTAAAACTGAACCACTTGAAAATACAACGATATTTAACGAGAATCCCCTGTAAAAAGGCCTTTTTCCTGAAGTCCTTTAAAACACACACCGTCTGCACTTCGACGGGAATGGTCTGGGATTGCTTCTTCAACAGCCAACTATGGTCTAATGAGATCATGTTCGATGTGGAGTAAAGGTCACTAGGTCTTTTTATAGAACAATGGGGTTCACTAAAATTAGATCATTAAAGAACGCCTGCGAGTTAATGCTTAGGATTGAAATTTTTTTAAAAAAAAATTGGAAAAGCATACCCATATGGGTAAAAATGGTGGAGGAGTAAATAAGAGAGAGAAAAAAATCCTGTAACAGAAAAATAATTGCATCTCATGGAAAAGTTGCAGTTACACCGAAATTTCTGAAACGTAAAACAAGTTTAATGTCTACACAAAGTGGAATGAGAATTAAAACTGTTAAGGTGGCTTCAGAGGCAGCGACCATTTCGTGGTAGACTAAGCAAACCTAAATTTAGTATTTATATTCGTGTAGATTGTTTGACATGTAAATGATAATGAATTTTCAAAGTTTTCTATTGTTTTAATAATGTTACTAGATAATTTTGTAATAAGGGCTTTCAGTTGTATCTATTTCGAAATCTTTACGAATTACATACCAGGAGGCTTTTGATATAATTCTTTAAATTTTATTTTGCCCAGCTTGTACTTTTTTCATGTGGGAAGGGCGCAGTATACGTTATAACTAGGCGTAGAGCTTGTTTGTAATGTAGAACTTTATTATTTAATGATATAAAAAAAAATAGGCTCATTAGCGATATGCTATGATGGTTTTTACTCCTATCTTTCTTTTGCAAAAAGTCTGCGTTTGAAATAGGTTAATCTATTATTCAAATGAAGGACCAGACAACGAACTAGAACAATTGAGCGTCTGAAAGGGGCCATTTTAGATAATAGCTAGTGGTAACTATACACTTCCAAGGCAGAATGATGGTTGAATTTAAATGAAATACACTGCTCCGTTATAAAAGAATAGGGATCTAATCCCACAAGGGCGTGGAAACATGACAACCCTTTCGAGGGTCCAGCTCGTGGTTATCAGCTGAACGAAGATGAGGCCAGATCCGTGAACAAGACCATCGGCGAGTTAATTAGCCTAAGAGCCTGTTCCGGCATACAGAAGAATATATTACTGATTACCAAATATTACAGAAAAAATTACGGGGAAGAATATCTAAGGAACCAAAAGATTGTTTTTCGGTAGATAACGAATTTTTTAAAATAATGATAATTATATATAAAATATATATTTATTTCAAAAAGGATCTCCTTTACATATCTAAGATATCTGTTGAAAGCATAACTTCCACCACAACAAATATTTCAACACTGTTCAACTTAAACATCGATCAATAACAATCAACGACATTTTTGTCATCTGTTGCATTAGCCAAAACAAACGATAGCAGCCCAGAAGAGTAAATACATCAACGTCTATCATCTTCAGCTAATCTCTAAGCGTTGCAAAATCGCATGTCCGATCCTATCCTTCAAGAGGCTCGTTTCAGCACGAGAGGCACTAAGGTTGCTTTACACGGGGAGGTCAGGAACACATTTTTTTAAATATTTTTTTTTTTTACCGGAACAAGGCTTGGGATTATTCTTGGAATTTCCCTAAATCTTAGCGTTCACAAACCAGCCCTTGACATCATCTTCGGTTACCTGCGCCTCTGACGGGTATGCGATTTTATTGCATAACACTACAGAAAAATGTGGCATTAAGGTCACTAGATAAGGGAAGTACTATTTCCTTTGGTTTGAGTTTCGAATTCTTATTCCGTCAAAATAAAAGACTGAAGAAGCTAAAAGTAGAAGAAAAATGTTAATGTATTGATATTTTTTATTTTCTTTCTAAATGTACTGTACTTTAACATTTTAATATTTTCTAATATTACTGAATATTGCAACAGTGTACTTTTATGATTGGAATATAATATCGGCAAGTTTAAAAATTTTAAAAACATAAAATAGGTTTACTAAAAAAGGCATTGAATAGAAAATCATGCATTTTTCCATAAAGAATCACAACGTTTTAATTTCGTACATGAAAGTTTTTAATTTCAGACATGTATGAAAAACAAAAACTGTGTTTCGAGGAACCCAGTAATATACTATGAAATTTAAAAACTACTTCAAATATAAAAAGAATAATTTCTAATAAAAATAATAATTTTCGAATTAATCATCGTTATTCAATTTTAATAACCATGTACAAATTTCCTTAATAATCCAGCCCTTCATCTTTCCCACACTGTCAGTAATCTGACGTTTTTATACAGACAAACAAGCCTTACAGACGTTGTTTTATGCCTTCTACTTTCATTTAAGACTATCGAAACGAAACAATATATCTTTTGTAGTTTTAGTTATTTTGCGTGTTCGACACTTAATTAAGTGTTCGGTATTGAATTTTGTACAATAATACACAGAATCTGCTGTTTGATCGTGAATATTAGTGACTTAGCAATAATGAGGTGGTACTCTAGTTCGATACCTGACGGATTATCGAGAGAGCACTATAATTTTAATTTTTTTAAGTATAATAAGAATCTAAGTAATTTTTTAACTGTCAGAAAAAAATGTAATCAAATTCTGCCAGCATTTAAATTATGAAATTGTTCGGTGAATAATTAAGTTATTTACTTTTCAGTTTTATAACTATAGCACCCACTTCTCTCTTTTTTTTTAAAAAAAAAATGATTAGCAAGTCTTCATTTAGAACATTTCTCCAATTGTCTAAGAAATCTAAGTCTCTTAAAATACACACTTCTTTCTCTCAGAAGTTGAAAGTTTTTTTAAAAAATAAAAATAAATATAAATTTGTAAAATAAAACGGCTTTGTAAAAAAAATTATTGATCATATATATTTATATTGATTCTATGGAAAATTTTCAACAGTTTTGTACACTCACTTTTCCTCTTTTTAAAAATACTTTCATTGGCAACAAATATTAATTTGTCACAAAAAACGAAAAATATTAAAGATTTTTCCATGAATATTATTATTTTCCGTTCTTTTAAAACAAATCACTCATCATAAGTTTTCTCCGCTCAAAACACCTAGCATTATATGAGAAATAATTAAAATGACAACTATATTTTATAATGCTTTACTTTCTTTATTTGTACATCAGGATGGACAAGATAGGATAGAGAGATTGATACATACGTACACACACACCATAGAATTATAAGAAATGCATCGTTTCCTTCATCCGTTTTATATCTATTTTTCATATGTTTTATAATTATACGTGTATATATCGAAACACACAACCCTCGATTATTTATTTTTGCCCAATACAGTAAATTAGAAATGGACGTTATAGTGTATATATTATTTCGAGAAAAAAAAATACTTACACCATAAAAATACATAAATTTTTTTAAATATGTTTAATATATTCATTTAATTTTCCTTCAGTAAATATATGCATTTACATGTAGTTTACTGTACAAATTAGAATACATTTAAAAAACTTTGAGCTCATAATTTGTAAACATTGCGAAAGCATATCAATTGTCATGAAAATTAAATTCATGAAATCTTTCTTTAAAGACTGTTATCAAGGATTTTTTGTTGAACAGTAAAATACACTATTCCTTAAAAAAAAAAAAAAAAAAAAAAACTTTTTTTGAAAAAGTTTAAAACCTGATTCTATGTAAGGATTATGTTTTAAAAAAGTTCAAAAAGTTATAGATGGAAGACATAGAATTATCATTTTTTCTCCCTTCAGCAGATTTTCAAGTTCCGTGTCATTCTATCATTACCTCGAGCAACGATTTGAAACTGAACAGAAGTCACATATATCCATTCAAGCTATTAGAATTATATTTTCCAGACAGTCCTATCAAAGAAGAAAAATAAGCAAATCTAAGATAACATTTTTTTTTTTAATAATAAATCCTCAATCTCGAGGTTATATCTCTTTTATCGTCTGAAAGAAACACCAATTCACAACATTAAAAAAAAAAAAATTCAAAAAAAAACTAATGAAATGATTTTTTCTTCTTCTTGTCATTGAAAATCTCTTTTGCTGTTTTTATCGAAATCGAAAATGAGACGATTTTAAAAATAGTTTTACTATTCATTATTCAAGGAACTTTTTAATATAATTAATACCTAACAAAAGCATTCAGAAATTATGAAAAACATGAAATAATTCGACATAAAAACCAACGTTTTTATATGGTGGCAAAGTTTATTAAAGAAATTATTGAAATGTTAGTTAAAATACGTCGCAAATATCTAAATATTGCATTGTTAGGCAAGTAAGAACGGTTCCCAAAATTTCAGAGCTCTAGTTTGATGGGAAGTTGGTTAAATTAATGATGGAAAATTTGATGACACACTGATACACACAGAGACAGACACATACCAAGTGAAATACATAAAAACGTTTTAAAAATACTTCCTCAAATCTAAAGAGAACATTTGCTATTACAAAAGCATATGTTTAAAATGAGAACAAAATTTTAAATTATTTCTTAAAAAAATTCTTATAGATAAGATAAAATAAAATTCTTTTTAGATTGGAATTTTAGAAAGGAAATTTTCAACGAAAATTTCCTTTTTCAGAAAAAAATATTTAAGTAATGTTTACTCGTTTAAAATTGTCCTCTCATTAGCTCAAACTCAAAATATTCCAGTTCTATTCTTCATGCGTTATCTTTCTAATTTTTGATATTATTTTCTTCACTAATTTTATTTTTGATTGGACATAGATGAAAAGTAAAAACTAAATATGAGTTATTAATAAAAATATCTCTAACAATTGCATAACATCAAGGACTGATTTTTAACTAATTAAAACTGAATAAAATATAATTAAAAACATTATAACGCTTTGCATCATTTTAACTATAAAACATATTGTAAATAAAAAAAAAAAATCAAGTTTGGATTCAAAGATTAATTGATTATTTCTTAAGGTCCCACTCAGAAGTAACACGAAAATGATTGATTGATTGGTTAAATCAATGTAGCTCTAAACGCAAAGCTAGGGCTATTGGCGACGAACCTCGTAATTTTCAACCTTAAACACATGACGAGGATGACACCTGAGCTGGAACCTTCCTCTCATAACTTCCACGCCACGCCAAAGGGATGTCTTTGAGCCTCGATAGATTTAATGTGCATCAGCCCGTCTACACGGCAGGTCTTTAGTGGCATCAAGATTTGAACCCACGGCTCGACAAAAACCACCGGCTGCGGGTCTGCAACCATGATCACTAGGCTGCTTGGCGACGAATTGACACGAGAGCTATTGGTGACGGGGTTCCTAATTTTGAGCCTCAGTTAAGTGATGAGGACGACACTTGAGCTTCCACCTCCCTCTCCAAACTTTCACGTCACGCCACGCCCGCAGGAGGACTTGGGACTTCGATAGATTTAAAGAACATCAGTCCCGCTATAAGGCGTGTCTTCAGTGACACTTGGGCTCGAACCCACGACTCGACGGAAACAACTGGTCGCTATTCACGACCATGACACTGGGCTACGGCGACATTGATTTAAATATTGACTAAATACAAAAAAAAATATTTTTTAACGTAAATTAATGTATAATTTATAAAAGCCACTGGTGCTTAATTGACATACATACTACGCAAATATCGATAATTTAAGTAACATAGCTATCTATCTATATATATATAAGCGAAATACCACTGACTGATTCATCACGAGATCTCTAAGACTATACAACCGATTGACTTGAAATTTAGCATAATTACTCTTTTTGCGATGTAGACGCTCACTAAGAACGGATTTTACGGAAGTCTTATCCAAAGTGTAATTTTTATCCGTTAATCTACTCTTAGCCATCGGTTAAGTAATTCTTGGCGACTTTACCTCCAAAAATATGACCGACGTCAAACGGAATATATTTTTTTATATGTATACTGTGTATTATCACCAATTAAGTTTACTTGGTGAGATTTGAGATTGCGAAATGTAAATATACCAAATAATTTAATATTGAAGCGCTGATGGAGGATTGGCAAGATTTTGGCGAAGGGGCTCTTTATGTGAAATTCCGTGCATGTCGAAAATAGGAAACGTTCATATTTAGCGATAGAAATAAATGAATTTGGAATCCCACGGTTGGTGAAAGTGTAATTTAGCTCAAAAAAGTAGCGGGTTTTTCAAAAATACTTAAATGGCGACTTTTTACGGAGTAGCGCACACGCAAGACAATCTTAGTTTACTGGAGAACCTCGCTACATGCATGAACGAATTCAAGACGCTACGACATACGTAAGACATTTTGGAAGTCCCGACTTACACGACTTTTTCTTTAGGATTGCAGTCACTTGCAATCCTAAAGAAAAAGGATCAAAGATGGTCAGAAATCAAAGATCTCTTGAGGCAAGAACAAAAATCTTATGATAGACACGAGGCCATTGCGAGGGTATTTCATTTGAAAGCTAAGCACATGATGAATGTTTTGACAAAAAGGTTGCATCTTTGGCAATACTAGGTGTAACATGTATACGTTGAAATTAATTTTATCCATATTATATATATATCGGGTGACTTTATACTAAATTTTTTTTATTTTTCTCATATTTTTGGAAGTCATGGATAACCATTATGACAGATAATAAATTCCTTAAAATTTTAAACTTAGATTATCATTATCGTTTAAAAATTGAAAATTTTCGTGATATTTCACGTATAGGTTCCAAAATATAATATTATCATCTGCCTAGCGAAGCGGTGGGGTATCAGATAGTTTACTTATATACGAGATCAAAATAAGTATTAACGGCTCAAACTTTTTTACATTACAAAGTACTTTGCATTCGAAAAAACTATTTTTATATCATTCAGTCCATCTTTAAGTAAAAGTTTAGAAGTTATAGATTTAAAAAGTTTTTTTTTCAGTCCGAAAATTTAAATCTAACAAGCAGTTACGCAAGTTATACGTTTGTGTAAAATTTTCAAGTAAATTGGACGCTACGCTCCCCAAAAGTCCGTCACTGTTTGAGCATACTTTACTTTTGTAATGTTGTGTATACGTGTATACAAAATTTCAGCTCGGTCGGACGAGGGAAAGTGGGTTAAAATACAAGCACAAATTTTGGAAAGACAAACATACTTATAAAAAAAATTACGATGTAGATTTCGTCTTTGCAGTGGTAATTAAGATACTTAGGTACAAAAAACATTTCTTCGATAGCTGCAATCCCTAGTTACTTAAATGGATTGGGCACGCCCATGTATCACATCATACACACGAGTTACAAAACATTATAAGTTGTATCAACAAATGTGTAATAAGTATTCCTCTAATGTAAGAGAGATAAGTGTCAAAAAATTATATCTTACTTTCTAAATTTGTCTACTTTCTTACCGCGCCTGAAGAAAATTAGAACACTTCCCCAATCGTTTAACGACTTCGACACGTGCACGCATATATTTAAAACAGAAACACAATGAAACACGAAAAGGGAAACGAAAATCGACACCCGAAGTAACAAAAAATTACGCAATTCGAGATTCTCTTCCCACTCCTAAAACGTGGTTTCCCAAGCCTTGAAATACCTCACACATCCACAACACTGATTTGAAATGTGGCCCAGAAAAATCCTTGACTGATCATAAAAAGTTGGAAAAATGAAGAAAATTGATATGCGTTAGGTCCACCTACGTAATAGAGAGTGTTACGTACAGAAACCTGTCCGGCTACTCGACTCGATAACGGCTTTTTTTAAAACAGCGATGCCGCAACTGCACCGAGACCCAAATTAACGGTTAGCATACGTAGAAGGATCTTGAAAGAGCTTTCCAACGAAACGTATTTAAGGCTCGGGCTTTAATATGGCAGGATGCGTTTAAAACGGGACACAGAAAATGGAATTGGCCTTATTTAAAGCACTTATTACTGCTATTATGTTAAATTATTCTGCCGTTCTAAAAACGACAAAATGGGAAAAATTTGTATATATGTGGACAATCGGTTACTCAATGCAGTTAAACACTCACGAGTTTTTTTTTTTCCTCTTTTTTTTTTTTTTTAAAAAAAAAAAGAAGACAAAGCAATATTTAAAAAAGATAAAATTAAAGAACGAAAGGATAATCCATATTCCATTTAATACATAAAAGCAGCAAGAACGTTTAACTTTAATCAATGATTTTATGTCCTTAAAGAAAAGATAACCCTCACTCGCCCTTTCCCATCGGCAAGTGTTTTGATGCATTAGAAACTATGTGTTCACGTTTTTCAATAAAAACAATGTATGCAAAAATTAACAAATGAAAAAATTGAAATAAATTTTTTAATAATAGCAAGGAAAATGACGGGGTATCTCAACTTTTACAGAGCGATATTTAGCAGGAATCAAAAGATAAGTTTCATTTATGACATAAAGTATGTGAAATCCTTGTTTAAATTCAATATGCACGACAAAAAAAAAAAAAAAAAAAAAAAAAAACAATTTCAATAAATATTAGCTAGTCACAGTTTCAATTGTTTTTTTTTAAATACAAGTAACAATCATCAGTCAATACATATAATCTCGAAAGTCTCGTTTTTAGTGATACAAAAAATGATGTAAACATTTTTTTTATTACATCGAACCATCAAATCTATTTTCTTTTCTTTAAGTCAGGTATTTTTTAAGAAAAAAGAATAAAAAGTAATAAATGATTTTCAATTAATACACAAAACAGAAAAATGAATTATCTCTATTTACAAGATAATATATAAATACTGAAAAAGAATCTCAAGAAAAAAATCTAATTGTTTTAATTTCAAATATTCTTCCTTTTTTTATGCCTTGAACTCATAACAGCGTTTGAAATAGTCTGTCAATCTCAACCAAAATTAACACAAATCTTTTTTTTTATTACATTAATAACAAAAAAAGGAAATTCATATTCGTTACGACAAATAATATGCACGATATTTCTGATAGTTATTATATAATTACAATATAATAATAAATCATTATCTAACTTGAAATAAATATTACATGTGTATTTTGAGCATTTCTGTAGTTTTCTTTCTTTCTATTGCTAGATTTTTTTTTGTTTGTTTTACAAAAACAAAGAATTAAGGTATTGTTTAAAATTAATCTAATTGTAGATTCATCAACGAGAGACCTTCACTGCATTTAAACATGCATTAATTGGGGCCTTGAAATGTCCAAGTAGAGGTTAGAAAGGTTAGAATGAATCCATGTGGGAGTGATATTTATTAATATCCAATCGAATAAAAAGAAAATGCAGTTATATTTTTTAAACAGCTCATATCAATCACGTCAAATAATATAACAAGAAATAGTTTTTTTCAGACATTGATATAAATATTGATGGCAAACTCAAACTCATTTTGAGTAAAATCTATTTATTTTGATGTTCGTTTTAATAATGACATGAATATAAAAGAATATAATTTTTGTATCGTTTGGAAGAATACATTGCAAAAACAAGTACGTGTGTGCGTCCCAGCCATTTTTTAAGCAGTGCAAGTGAATTTTCTCATTATGAGATATCAAAGGATTTTCGTGTTAAATAAATGTAAAAACATAAGCAAACGGTAATTCTCTTGATTAATTTATGAAGAAAGTGATTGAGTGATGATAAAGTTAATATGGTGCAAGAGCCAGATAAGGCTAAGGAGCGCCAAATAAAGCGCAATTGTGATCTAGACATTTGAAAAAATGGGGAGGTGGGATATAAATTAGTTGACAGGAAGGAGGGTCGAAAATAGACAAGGATCGCTGGGGTATCCCAGGGTCGCGTCACCCGTATTTACCACAGGCAATAAACCCCAAGGGAAAGAAAAAGATCACTAGTATCTCGGAGCTATGATTCGCGTTCTTACCTGAGAAGGTATGTCTCTGAGAACAATTTATGAAGAAATTACGCTTTATTGAACATGAGATTTTGAATATAAAATGAAGACATCTAACAGGTCAATTGAAAAGTCCCCGGCCTGACACATAGATGGCGCTACTAGAATTAAATCCATATGTTTTTTAGTTAGCCATAACCCTCAAAAGATGCGTGTATAAATTTGACAGCAGTCGGATCATTAGTTTGTGAATTATAGCATTTTGAGTGAAGCAACTTTTGTATTGTGAAAAAAAATGGATAAAAAGGAACTTCGCATGTTGATAAAATATTGCTTCTTAAAGGGAAAAAATACTGTTGAAGCAAAAACTTGGCTTGATGCCGAGTTTCCGGACACTGCCCCAGGTAAATCAACCATCAAGGATTGGTATGCTAAGTTTAGACGTGGTGAAATGAGCACCGAAGATTGTGGACGCCCAAAAGAGGTTGTTACCGACGAAAACATTAAAAAAATCCACAAAATGATTTTGAATGACCGTAAATTGAAATTGAATGGTATAGCAGACACTCTAAAGATATCAACTGAACGTGTACATCATATCATTCACGAATATTTGGGTATGAGAAAGCTCTGTGCAAAGTGGGTGCCGCGCGAGCTCACTTTTGACCAAAAACGACGACGAGTTGATGATTCGGAGCAGTGTTTGAAGATGATCAAGCGTAATAAAGCCGAGTTTTTGCGTCGATATGTGACAATGGATGAAACATGGCTCCATCATTTCACTCCGAAGTCCAATCGATAGTCATCCGAGTGGACTGCACACGATGAACCCGCTCCAAAGCGTGGGAAAACGCAACAGTCGGCTGGCAAGGTTATGGCGTCTGTATTTTGGGATGCGCATGGAATAATTTTCATTGATTACCTTGAAAAAGGAAGGACCATCAACAGCGACTATTACATAGCGTTATTGGACCGTTTGAAGGACGAAATCGCCGTAAAACGGCCTCATTTGAAGAAAAAGAAAGTGCTGCTTCACCATGACAATGCACCGTGTCACAAGTCAGTGAAAACGATGGCAAAAATCCATGAATTGGGCTTCGAATTGCTTCCTCATCCACCGAATTCTCCAGATCTGGCCCCCAGCGACTATTTCCTGTTCTCAGATCTCAAAAGAATGCTCGCTGGGAAGAAATTTTCGTCGAATGAAGAGGTGATCACCGAAACTGAGGCCTATTTTGAAGCAAAGGACAAATCGTACTACAAAAATGGTATCGAAAAGTTGGAGGGTCGCTATAATCAGTGAATCACCCTTGAAGGAAATTATGTTGAATAAAAAAAACTAATTTTGCCAAAAAAATGTGTTTTACTATGGTAGGCCGGGGACTTTTCAATTGACCTGTTATACTCGTATCTCACTAAAATAGCAATTCAGTTTTTCTTTTTCAAACGTGTATGAACCTAAACTAACTACAAACACGGATGTTATAAATATACATTCGTATAACACAAAAATTCTATATTACGGTTTCACTCTAAATTCCAGGATGTCGATATTTTGTCAAACAGAAAACGCCCTCGATTAACGGTGCTTAGCAGCTTTGACGGAGAAAACATTTAATAAATATTAATAGGCAATAATTGTGATGAAATTCCTTAAATAAATCCTTTCTCTCAATTATAAAAATATAATACTATGTTCTTCTAATTTTTAGAACCTAACTCTCTTTTTTGCACTATTTCTTTGTTCCGTATAGCCTGGATTCGCTTGACACGCCATGTTACAATCGTGTGACATGGGGGTTACTTGCATTTACTTTTAGTAACGTGTTCAGCTTGAAAACATTCAATGCTGTATTTATCGCTCTCGAACGATTTTCTTTAATTGAATGAATTATTCTCGACTGAAAGGTATTCTTTAATGACCATAATTTCGCGATATTTTTTCTCATTTCCCTCAACCAACCGTGAAATCTCACGGTAATAAGGTACCCCTTCTCTTTCTACCATTGGTTTTATATCGAGATTAAAGGCAATAAAAAAAGTTAATGAGAAATAAAGCATTCCACTGCAAATTAATATAACCTTGAAGAAAAAGCCTTTAGTAATAGGTTTTAAAAAATCAATCTGAGTTTTATAAATCAGTACAACATCAAGAAATAATTCAGGTCTATGAATTATTTCTGAATATCAAAATCTTTATTTTGAATAAAATCTACAACCAAAATTTTCAATAAAATGCTTATTAGCAACTAAAGGGGCTATTGTTTTCTGTACCCAAAAATGTACCTGACTACTTTTCAAAAATTTATTTTGTTTTTGCGTATATTTTTGATGTCTGCTTTCACCAGTAACGAATTTAATTTTCAAAAATACGTCATAATAAATTTCTCTTGAATTTTTTATTGGATTGAAACAAAATATAAGCAATACATGTCTGATACCTACTTTCACCACTAATAAACTCAATTTTCAAAAATATGTCGTAAGAAATTTCCCCTAATTTTTTTATTAGATTGAAGTGAAGCTGTGAGGCATCTCACCCCAGTCAAGAAATTCAAATTACGTCTTTTGAGTTTGGCTTCCTTCTTGAAATGTTTTGGGGTCAAATGATTTTAATATTGATTTACTATTTTTAGCTACTTAAGGAGCTACTGTTTTAGGTGGATCACTTTTGGCGCACCAGATCACTTTTCAATTTTTTATCGTTTCCTTCAATTTTAATTATATTTAGCTGAAATATATTCAATTTAACAATTTATCGTTTGCTTTAAATTTAATAACATTTAGCTAAAACATATTCAATTTAATAATTTAGTATTTGTTTTAATTTTAATTAAATTTTCTTAAATATATCCAATTTAATTATCTATCGTTTCCTTTAATTTTAATATCGGAAAAGTTTATTATTGTTCATTTCTCAATATTTCATCGTTTACTTTAATTCATATATTTAATTGCGTAATTAAATAATAATTGAAAAAAAAAAACGCACCTTGGGTGGCTACATCTGTTCTTTGCAAAACTTTGCATAGAGCTTTTTAATTTTATTTGAATGCTAATTTTAAGCGAATTAATATCTATTGTTGATATTAATTATAATTAATATCTAAACCAAGGCCAAGTTTTTTCCAATTAAATTTTTTGAATATCGAAAATTTATTGGACATTACTCTCAAATTTTTATTTTAAAACAAAATGTACACATTTTAATTTACGTTTTCACATTCGAATTAAAGCATGGACATACATCACAAAACGTGACAACTTGCAAAGTGTTATGAAATGTAAAACCACAGTGAGTGACAAAGTTACCATAAAGAAAAAAAAAATTCCAACTCAAGATGACATATTAAAAGTGTTGAATACGATTCCGGAGAGGATTACATTTACAAGGAAGTACCGCAGATTAAGTCTTCTAATGTTTTAATTAAAAGAAAAAATAAAATCTTTCTTTATTTATTTTTATTTTTTAAAAAAAGTTTCATTAAAACAAAAACACACAGAGAGAATTACCAACTGTTGTTACACATTACGGAATGCATTCGTATAAAAAGATAAAAGCTTTCGCGTCTTCGCTTGCCTAGCTTCAGCAATTTATTTAATCGGACTACACATCCGCATGCATGTAAGATTAACATTTTATGAAATAATTAAACCAAATATTATAGTCCTTACCATTCAGTTTGATTACGATATTAAAATTCAAATCATTAGCTTATGAATGATTCCTCTTTACGTATGTAAATAGAACAATATTTCGTTAATCTGGCATGACAAATCACGAATAAATACATCCGCAGAACAAAGAATGCTCTAATTTTTTTAAGCAAATTTTTCAAAAAAATAAATAAACGAACAATTGAAATATTAAAAAAAAATCCGCACACTTACGGAATTTTTCAAAACATACTTTTAAAATAAAAAAAAACGAGTCTATTTTCCGGAAACAATACACTGTTTTGAAATCACACAGAAAAGAGAATTTTTTTTTTTTTTCAATTTAAATTTACATAAAATGTTCTTAAAAATAACGTTCTACAGAACGGTCAATTTAAAAGAGTAAACGTTGGTTTTTCTTATTACCCCTAAATCTGACGGATTGGGTAACTATTCTAACACTCAAGTATAATTGTTTGAACCTTGTTCAAGTGTGGGAGACAATTTCCAATACTGTTGGACTGTTAAAACTTTACTTGTGAGATAAAACAGAAATGGAGACGCACATTGTTACTTAATCCTGAGGTAATTTTCGAAAAACAATTTAATTCAAAATTTTTACATTATCATTTCCCAGCAGCAAATGTTGAAAATGTTCGCCACCATTTTGAATCCAAGTGTTTTGACACACATCGCAACATTGTTATGGTTATTGACTAGATTTCTTCAGTAATGATTTGTTTTAATTCATCGATGTTTGCAAGACTTCTCTGGAAAACCCTATCTTTGAGATAACTCCACAGAAAAAGGGGAAAAAAAATAACGGGTTGGGTCTGGTGATCTTAGTGGTCAGAGGCCTATTGAAATTGAATAGTCATCAAAGAATTACTTAAGCACTTTCATTGCCAGCTTTGACGTGTGTGGAGTTGCCCCGTTTTGCTGAAACCAGCAGTAACTGACCTGTACCTCAAGTGAAGTAAAAAAAGTTGGAATTATGTCCAAGTACACTTCAGAATTCATTAAAATCAAAGAATTAGTTCGTGCAGACGATTTTTATTGTGGTCATTCATAATCTTACGAAATGACCTTTCGAAAATAAAAAATAAAAATAATAATGAAAACGCTGACAGAAGCAGACGATTTACTCGTATCATTTGAGCAGAACCGGATTAAAAATTACTAATGATGTTGACTCGAATTTATGTTTAAAAAACGAGTTTTCGCATTTTGATAATGAAAAAAATGATACCCGTTCATTAAACATAGACATATTTAATAAGTAATGACGTTGTAAGTCTTGCTACATATGTTACAGATGTGGATTATACAAAAAACAAACAAACGTGGGTACTCTTTTAAATTGATCACCCTGTATACCATGGTCATCATATGAAACTAAGAAAAGCTTGTTTTTTAAACTAAACTCTGGTCAAAATTCATAAAATAAAAATTAACCATTTTTAAAACTATTACATCAGTTTCCTCGAGGAAATTATTATTTAACTTATTCAACTCTATTTCACCACCCACAGCTCATAATTAAGTTCAGAAAATATCTCTCTTGCTGGTAACATGTTTTTCATCTCTGTATTGGTACTTATATATCAAAAAGCAACCGCGTGAAGACTGTGAGAACCAGTTGAATTTAATATACAGTAATTTCGTGATTCTATTTAATGGCTTAAAGATGGATTCAGTCTCGAAGCACAATCTTTGACAGTAAATTCTCGATTCTGCGTTCACAAAATTAGCATATATTCTTCCGTATTTATTTTGTGTGTGTTATAGATAAAGTCATTTTTCCCGCGATTTAAACATTCCATATGTGTTGAAAAAAAATAATACACTTGAGGTTTTTTTTCTTCTTAAACACATGATTATCAAGACTGGAAAATTAACAATTACTACTCAGAAAGTTATAAGTGAATAAGATTTATACGCTTAAATACATATGCAATTGTATCTTGCATTCTGGGAAAAAGTAGGCGTTTTTTTCTATGCGAGTCGTATTGTTTACTACTCTCAGGGAGTACAGCAACAAAAAAGTAATATCGTTTGCTTTTGTATCTAAGGAACATAAAAAAAAAAGGAGCATAGTTTTCAAAGCACCAACATAGTTACTCCCTTCGAGACGTTGGGCTATTTGCGTTTTTCTCATCACTAATTGCCCTCGGGAACTTGTTAATAATTAAATTACAATTTCTTCCCAACCAAGATGAAACGTGATTAAGTAAATTACATGAAGCGAATAAGTGCAGTGAATTGAATTAGAAATAGTTATATACAAATGAAATAGAATTGAAAAAAAAAAAAAAAAAGAAAGAAAAGAGAGAGAGAGAGAGAGAAGGGTAATAGAGGATAACGACAGGCTCATAATTATTAGTAAATTGAATAGAAACGAAACTTAGTCCAAAAATTAAGAAACGAATTTGCTGTAGTGAGAAGTTTTTCAATCTGAACGAGTGATTTGGTGAGCTAAGACTTTATTATTACATCATAATCTGGGATTGACGAGTTAAGTTGGATTCAAAGAAAGCGACCTTATCTATTCTTTGAAGTAAAGTATTTTGTCTGGCTCAAGGTATTTTCAATTGGAGTATAATATTATTGACTATTTAATTAGACTGAAAGATGTCGGCAGAATTAAATAATGAAGGAAGAACGCCACACCTTTACCAATTTTAATCGAAATAATCAAAACTTTTTAGGGCCTGTCCACTAATATCAGCTTTGTTAAAAGCTTATTTAAGAGCAAAACTACGAAAAAAGTATTAATTTCATCTGCTCAGTACAATGAGAAAGAATGCAAGCGTGGTTTTTTTTAAACACTTTTATTTGTTATTCAATGCAACATTTTTCCGTATTGTTTTTTAAGAAATATGTCTTACATATTAATCAAATCTATTAATGAATATATATTGTAAACTCTCGTTGAATCGGATTAAATGCAACCAGAGGCTGGTCCAGGATATCGTTAATCCTGGAGAACAGAAAAAATGAAATAAAATAAAACATACAGAAAATCATTTTATACAGAACTAATCAAGTATGCATCATATTTACAGAGGATAAAGACGCACCCTTTGTGAACAACAGTTTTTTTTATAGCATTTTGTATTCAAGCAATGCAGCACCGTATGCAATTTGTCAACGGTAATAACAGAGTTTTTGTTGAATTTGAGCAGAATATTTGTCAAGTCGCGATTCCCGCTATTTCCTTTCAAAGATTTAAGTAAAGAAAATAATTCTTTAAAATACGAACATGAAACAAATAAACGTTATTGTGAAAATTTGCAGAAAGCTTCTCGATTTTTTTTAAAAAAATTTACCCGACCTACTGATCCGGGTTAAATGAGTTCAATTTACGAGGTTCTGCTGTAATTAATGACTTAAACAATTTCCGCCCTCATTTAAAAGACAAAATGCTACATTAAATTTTGGAATGACACAAGTAGAACGCTCGTATTTACAGCACATCAAGTAAAATAGTCGACGAAGTGAGCTTAGATTACGGGGTTATGCTAATAAAATTAAGCAATTTTTGTGTTCTGATAAAAGTAAAACGGATGGGGGTGTCCAAACTCCTTACACAATATACAAGCATCAAGGAAGGGAAATTTTTAAGATAAGATGGCAAAATCGAGTAACTGCGCTTAATCACATAGACCATTAAAAGAAGTTTAGTTGTCATTATGCCCAACAATTGATCATACTGTTTTTAAAAAATATCCAGGACATATTTATCATATTCGTTAATTAAAGAAAAGAACGACGAGAAAAATAGAAAAACAAGATTGTTTAACTTACTGCTGACATAAAACGAAGGACATAACATTTCTTAACAAGCCACTAAATATGCAAACAAAATGAGACATATCATCAATAAAGAAATGCGTAGAGTTTTAGTATAAATATTAAACTGTTTTCTGAAGTATATTTTTTTTCCATTAGGCATATCTCATTCAAAATCGACAAGTAAGACATATCATCAACAAATAAATAGAAAGATCCGAGAATCTCTCTCTTACAAAACAATAACATTCGTACAAAGGATGAGTCAAACTGCGAAATGTTTATAACTTGAATGAAGATCATGGTTATGGTAAAGACTTCAAACAATACCAATGACAAGATCTCAAGAATTAATTTATGCCTTTGGCAGGCAGTCATGGGGTTTC
The DNA here is from genome assembly GCA_019974015.1 of Nephila pilipes. Taxonomy (NCBI): domain Eukaryota; kingdom Metazoa; phylum Arthropoda; class Arachnida; order Araneae; family Nephilidae; genus Nephila; species Nephila pilipes. Next base: position 173,604 of record BMAW01088853.1, on the reverse strand, counting down.
GATTCACATTAACAGAAGAGATAAGAAAGCAAAACATGTGAATTTGTAAGTCTTAAAGTTCATTGATTCTTTAAAAGTTTCATCGAAGCACGCGGTACATTCTAATGAATAAGAAATAAGTTTTAATTAAGCATAATTAACGGTTTCCTGTTTATTCTCTTCTTTTTCTTGTCGCTAGTTTTTATACTCGCGACCGCGCAGTATAAAATGTAGAACACAACAAATTGATTTTTTTTTAATGTTTCGACACACCTCTGACAGAGTATGTCAAATTAATTTATCACTCACTCTCTCTCTCTCAAAAAAAACAGGTTCTAATACTTTAATTTGTTTTCTTTTTTTTAAAAAAAAGTACTCTAATTTGCATAAATAGATTTAAGGAATTGTAAATAATCGAACACGTTTTTAAATTACAAAACTGTTTTTAAATTCAAGAAAATTAATTGCCCAAATTTAACTTCCATATTCTTAATTTTTGTCATCATGCGCGCGAATGATGCTTTAATGTACATTAACTTTAGATTAGCATTCTACAAAACGAAATCATACTTGGTGATGCAGTTTTAATGCTTCCTTGCGAAAGAAGGCGGGGTCTTAACTTAAACAAATGGAACAGACATTTGAAATACATTTAAGAAAAATACTGATTATTTAGTACGTTGCTGGGATTTTATTGATTTCTCTTTTCTCTAATGACGTGAATATGAGTCATTTATCTTTGAAAAATCTTCCAAGAATGGGCTCTTTCAGATTTATTTTTCGGATTAATAGCCAAACACCGTACAAATCCATAGCGCAACTTTTGGGGTGGAAAGAATCAATTTTTAAACATTAATTAACACAGTCGTAAAACAAGAAATTTTTAAGTTTTATTTTGGACAACTAGAAGCAATAATCTAAATAGATTCAAGTAACAATGTGTCGTAGAATAAGATGTTAACGATCTGTTTCATTTTTTAAAGCCACTTTTGGATGACGAGGTCATTGTTTAAACAAACATTTTAAACATACAAGATGTACGAAATGAATACTTAGAAATATCATTAGAAATTTAATTCCTTCGAGGCTCCTTGTGCTTTTTGAAGTCGGGTAATGTTTAACATTGACTTTTTTTTTTATACGGAAGACTTGCAATATAGATAATACATGGAAAAAAAAAAAAAAAAAAAAAAAAGGTGGCCAAACTTTTTCCAATCAAGGACGCAATGAAAAGAAACTCCTGGCCATCCCTGCTTCGGTTTTATTTTTATAAAAGACCGGAATTGATTGATGCAAACATATTTATTTAGAAATAATTTAAAATTACTTTAAAAAGTAATTCTTGGATTTAACGCCTCTCCTAAATGTTCCACTCTCGTGAACCTTTTTGGATGTATTTTTAAATACTAATCATCGTTGAAAATAATAATGCGTTTAGTGATTTTTTTTTTGCTTCACGCGAGTATTCATATTTCACAGAAATTCAGAATAGACTCTCTGACAATCACGGTGACGTAACTTGTTTATATTTCATCGGTATGGTATATGGCGTGGTTTTACCACGCAATCACTGAAGAGTTTCTCATTCGCATTTGCTGATTGCAAGTTATTTTACATTGCATAAATTTTTCACTTAATTGGTTATTCGATTTTTGCACGGAACATATGTGGTGGACATACTCGTATGTAGTAGAGAACCAGTGTTCCACGGAATACAAATGAAGAACCCACAAGCAGGAAAAATTATGTTCTTTCCTATTAAGCGAACTATAACGGAAATTAAAATTTTCAACATTTTTCTTATTTTAGATAAGCCGGATAGTTCGATTTGAAAATATGGATACTTTAGATTAAACTTTATTTTCATATCGATGTTTTGGTTTCACAGCTGGAGGCGGCCGTGGTAGCCTAGTGGTCATGGCCGTGGACTCGTGGTCGGTGGCTTTCGTCGCGTCATGAGTTCGATCCTTGGTGCCATAAAAGACCATCCGTGTAGGCGGGGCTGATGCACGTTAAATCTGTCGAGACTCAAATTCCTCCCAAGGAGGGGTGTGGAAGTTAGGAGAGGGAGAGTTGGCTCAAGTATCGTTCTCGTCGCTTGACTGAAGCTCAAAATTACGAGGTTCGTCGTCAACAGCCCTCGTATTGCTTTTAGTGCTACGTTAATAAAGCCAATCCACTACTGGAGATTGAGCTGTTTTAAATGTTAACACACAAAATCATGCGCAAGACGAATTATTAAGTAGCAGTTGTTTTTTTATTGCGTATTTCACTGTTAATTTTTTATAATCACAACTCTCTTATTAGTCCTTAAAACAAAACAAATTTTCATTTTTCTTCTTTACATTCCATAATTCCTAATAACTTGATAAATGTAAATACAATACAAAGGAATAATATGTATGACATCAACAATAATATATATATCGAGAATTTTTTGCATTATTAAATACTCTTTTTTCAATTAAAAAAAATAATAAATATTATTTTCATTCAGAGATCCTTTTCAAAAAACAATCGTATTTAATTGATATAACTAACGCATTTTAATGACGTATATTATTAGTAACCAACGTGCGCCATCGGTGGTTCACCGCTGAATGTTGATTTTAAGTACTATAAAATCAATTGAGTTAAAGAGAAGCTTTTAGTTAAAATTAAGGGAGTAAAGTATGTCGTCGCCAACGTGTAAAGAAAATATCAAATGCTAGCTAAACTTACACGATATACTCGGAGACAGCATTTGGATCCGGTAAAACCAAACTCCTTAATACATAAGAGAGAGAGAGAAGACCCTGACAGGATGACATTTAAATTACTTCATTGTGTTTTGCACTTAGGGCACCGCAAAGTTCACCAAATTTTACTTCTTCCGACTTCACACTCAATTTGAATAGAAAAGTGGCACTGGCTTATCTCGAACGTTCGATGACCCGTTTTGTGCCTCCAAGATCGAGAAACGCAAGTTATAATGCAGACACATCGCGGGCACCATCTTAACTTCAGGGAAGGGCCAGTGGAACTTAAGATTAGATTTCGACGTTTCGAATATAAATTTTCTTTTTCGGTGCGTTTTAGAAAACTATCGAAATACTACACATTGGATTTAATTTCTCTTTCGTAATCGTACCAGGAACTAATTATGGTGCGTAAGAGAAAAATAATCCACATAAATACAAATTAACTCCCACGATAATGCAGAGCAATACAATATATTAAATAATCGCATTTAAATTCAGCCTTGAATATTTTCCCATTATCCGTTCCTTAATTAAACTAATACAACGTTTGAAACAAAACTTTAATCTTTGCAAATTACAATCATATGCTACTGTAATAGTCCAGTCTTCGATTTTGGAAATAAAATAAAATAAAATAAAATAAAATAAAAAAACCTTAAAAAAACATTTATATTTATCAAGGTTATCAGTTACGAAAAAAGAGGGGAGATTGGAGAATCTCGTTACAACTAGAAAAAAGGCATAATTATAATTATGCTTTTTTAGTCATAATTGAAAAAGAAATTCATTTTTCAGTTGAAAAGAATATAACTTTGAGGAAGAAAACCTCCCTTTAATGTAGAATTTCTTGGTGAACCTTTTAAGTATATATACTTAAAATACCTTTAGAGCCCTCCAGAAAGGCTAGGATGGTCTTTCGGCTGGCTTATAGGTTTTTGAAGTCATAAAACTTCATTCAAAAGGCTGGGATGCCAGAATGACATCATTCCTACCCTAATGTGATCAGTTAATGATCCAAACCCCCAACAGAACAATAGCCCTTTTAACAGCGCCTGCGACCCCGACTATAAAGGCGCATCTAATGTTTTGATACATGGAGGGTTGACTAAGCGCGCGTCGTCCTCCTTAATGTTTCGCTTTGTGCTCTTCTCTACGCAGAAATGGGACTGAGTTAATTAAAACCGCCATCACTCCTTCACTGAACTTTGAATTGGGGTTGATTAGTGACCAGGGAGTAAACGCTGAAAAGCATATTCAGAACTAGCAAATAATCAATAAAAAGGGCAATTCTTAGTCATGTGGGTTCGTTCGTAACTGCTTTAGGAATGATTATTGGTGAAACTAGCATGGAATTCTTATGCCAATGAATGAAATTCAATCAATCCTGGAGCTTTGACTAGCAACTATATATTTTTAACAATATAAATATTTAAAAACAATTATAGGGTACATGAAGCAATCACACTTTAATTTTCCAGCAGTTTATTGCAATTTGTTTCCTGCTGCTTATTTCTGCCCGACTCAAAAGGTCAGCTGAACGCTACATATACGCCTCATGAGTTAGAACTACAATCAGACACATTAGCTGACCTTTTTTTGCACTCCCGCCATTGACAGATTTAACGAGCATCAGCCACTTTGTGGCAATGATGGAGTGTGAAAGATAGGTTCAGTTACATATTCATAATTCAGTTTATACATAATGAGTAAATTTAATGTAAAAATAAATTTACAAATATGATAGGAAGGAGTACTGAGCTCAACCTTGCTTTTCAGGAACCAGTTAAATCATAAGCAGTTTTCAAAACTTCCGGTTTTTCGAATTTTCATAAAAACCTTACCCTCCCTCCTTCACATATTTCAATGAAATTTGTAGTTTCATTCTAAAATTTTAACAAATTTCTAATGTGAACCAATAACAATAAAAATTTGACTTGAGCTTAATATGAATTTCTTTTTAAAAGCAACCTGTTTCAACCAAACTATTAATTTTAAAAATTCTGAGCTATTTAACATAATTCTATCTTGCATTATTTTCAGTTTAAACCACTAGTATCCTTTTTGAGTTCACTTATGTCAATAACATTCCGAAAACTAGAATGGTCTCTATTCATTATACTAATGATATTACTATACTCGCCGAATTTAAAATGCCCGAGTCAATGTCTTATTCTCAACAAAACAAACGCAACCACCTCCTTGAAAATTGGCACAATTAATGGAAAATTAAAACGAGTATTTTAAAAGTGATGACGTGCTTTTCACAGCTAAAAAAAAAACTTTACTCTCAAAATTAAAATGTTTAACATGGCTCTCTCTTTTTCTCTCAGCCTCAGACCAGCAAATATTTTGGACACACTGGATGTATTCGCGATATATTTCGTAAATTCGCGTTTTACGCAAATTTTACTTTCTATTCAGCCTGATTTCGAATAACTCAGTGCTTCTCACTCCAATTCTCAGACCAATCTGAACTTAAACTAGCCTAGTAAAAGGGTTATGCTGTGAAAACGAAGCTTAAAATACTTGAAACCTTATGAAGTAGTTAATTATTAAGAACTGCAAAAACAAATGTTCATGAAAATAGTGATAAAAATTGTGCAATTCAGATGTTGTAAATTTTTTATGACAACCTAATAATTGACATTAACCAAATTCAAATTTACAAATTAATTTCCAGCTCCCTTTTCAAAAAATCAAGAAATATTCCAAGTACAAAATTTCGTCCATCAGCTTAACAAAATTTTCCCCACACTGAGCTACAATTCCTCTAATATGTACATCTCTACCCCAGATAATCTAATTGCTTCATCCAATGCATTAACCTCGCCTACTCTCTTTCTTCAAGCCAATCAACTAGCATTTTCCACTAGCAAAAACACTATTATAAATTTGATATCTCAGTTAAATTCAGTTGTCTCTTCAAAAAACAAGCATTTCAGAGATATCTTTAAATTTATTCAACATGATTGAATGTTTGACATTGTTGAGGAGGATCAAACAATTTATGTTAATCAGATCTGAAAACAATAATTCAAACACCTTAATCCAATTTAGCATTTAAGTAATTTAGAAAAAATATTATATTTATTAACCATAAATAAAATTTGAAAATACCAGAAATGATTTAAATACGTTATTTATAAAAACATGTATTAAATACTAAATTATAAACTTTGCAAAAAGAAATTTTTTAAAATTTTATTTTAAGAGCTATGTAAAGGCAACATCTCACTCAGATTTTCTTAAAAAAATGTATTTTAATTTTGCAATGATTAAGTGGAGGGGGTGGGGAAAAGGCTCAATAGCAATACTACTAAGTATATGATTATCCTTAAAACAAACAGAACTAAGAAATTAAAATTTTCGTCAATAGGATAATTGCAAAATTTGATTATTTTAATTTTAAATAACTATACAATCTAGGTATAAACAAGATGTTACATATAAAAAAGATAATGGTCAAACAAAAAAAATTTAGTCTGAAAATTGTTTCTATATTGTAACAAAATAGCAGGTTAATATCAAAAAGAATGATATAATAAAGGGCATTAATTTCCTCACTATACTCAAGAAATAGTGTAGTAGATCCAGATAAATAATACATAATTTTTAGTTCCTAAATTTATTAAATAACAAAACATTTAATGAATGTGCCTGCTGTTAAAAATTAATTTTGCAAACATTATTTTCTTCTCTCTGAAGTACCCCTCAGATAAAAAAAAAGTTTATACAAAGAACTAACATATTATTAAATCATTTTATAATATTCAACAGAAACATTATTACATTGGTAAATTATTACCCAAGATGATGGTTTTGCAAACATGAATGGCTATCAAAATTGAGTTTAATTTTTGCATATATATCTTCATACTTCTAAAGTATGTAACATTGCATTTTAAGTTACTGGAGTAAAATCTGAATTTAAAATGATTACCAATTCATCACAAAAAATTTCATTACAATTCAGTTAAATTATAAACACATTTTCTTTTCTTTTTTTTACAAGAAATGATGCTCCCTTCACAATTGTATTTTACCCACAATATTTTCCAACATATACTCAAAATGTATTATCTGTTTTTTAATAAATATAACAAACAATATTTTACATTTCTTAAACCTTTTTCCTTTTTAAATGTTGGTTCAATAAAAAATAAAGCATGTATTAAAACTATACAGTGTTTTTTTTTTTAATATTTCTCAACCTCAAATTTCTGAAACCTAGTTCTTCATGTAAATAAAAGACTGAATGATACTATATTGTAATAATCAGATATCATAAATAAAATCTCTTAATTCCAACATCTGTGAAAAATTCTAAAGATAAAAACATAAAATCACAGAAATTAAAGACATTTCCTCAGGAATTAGATTTTAAGCAGACAAGAAAAAGAAAAAAAATGCCTGGTACAAAGCAAAAATCAGAATAAAAGCATTCGACTTGGGGTTGAAGATAATTAAGATGAACCATATAGTAATAATTAGATTAATATCATAAACTATACTTCAATGAAGTAAAATTTTTAAAAGAAAATATTTATATTAATTTATAATGTGACATCTGCAACATTCAGCAATCAAAGTCTTAAAAAAAAAAAATTACAAATATCAACTTATATCCCACAAAATATACTATAATAAGTATTCAAATCACATATTAAATTACTGAGGCATGACATATAATTTTTAAAAACAAGATTCTTCAGGATTATTATCTTTACTTAGTTAATATCGAGTTACAAGAAATTTCTTATTAAATGTGCTTTACAATAAAAGAAAATAAATAAAACTGATAACAAATCTATCAAATTCTACTAATTACGATTTTTCTTAAATGATTAGCACTGAATGCAAAAAATACAATACTGTCTAAAAATAACATGAGAATGTTTTCACTGAAAATAAAATGCTTCAATCAAAATGAAATTCCAAATTTAAGCAAATACCTTACAAGAATAGCTAAGAATTTCAAGTGACAAAGTAAATAAAAGAAAATCAGATTTTATTTCTTTTAAAATAATTCGAAACAATAGTCTCAGTATAAAATTTAACTTTAAATATTAGTAAAAAATAGAAGAATCATAAATTTTTTTATAATATTTCATTGCAAAAAAAAAAAAAAAAAAAAAAGTGTTTAGTTCAATTTTATTTATTGAAACAAAAATTCTAAAATTGAAAGATAGTTAAATTTTGCAAATATTATTTCAATAAACATAAAATATATTCAAAAAGTAATTTACAATCAATATATATTTTATGCACAAAAAAAAAAAAAAAAATCAAGAATAATATTAGATTTCAGGAATAGAGGAACGATCTGGCTAAAAGGAAAATCGACGTTATAATAGCAAGATTTAAATTTATCGAAACTTTCCTGATGCAAGAATTCAAAAGAAAGAAAATTCAAATTATAATGTTTACGATTGTTGATCTATATTAAAATACGATCAGATTTTTTTTTTTTTAAACTCACCTTCAAACAGTATTTAATTGCCACTACGAGTCGGCGTCGCATCCCATTTGACAATTGAAGCCGAAAATCAACCCAAACATCAACAAAGCTCAAAATAAATTTCCACGTTTGATGACGATTAATTTTATATACAACTTCACAAAATTGATATTTTGGCTTTCATAATATGAAGAGCAAAAATTAAATAAATATTTTTTTACGTATTTGTGTTATAATTAAAGGTAAAAAAATTTAGTTTGAAGTATTTTATTAGAATAGTTTGTGCATTTGTAGGACAATTTCTTCATAACCTACAACTTTCCAGATTAATAGAGCGAAGGCGATGGAAAAAATAGTAAACCAAATGAAAAAGTGCCTTTAATATTTTCTACTAGTACACTAACAGTCAGAGATCCTTGGAATATTATTATAGAATTAACATTTTTTTCTTAGCTGCTGAATGATAAGAACAATTTTAAAAGTAAATTGAGTCATACAGGATCTCGACAACTAATTTTCTGCCTTATCATAATTATGCTTAAGTTATGCGGCGAAAATATGTAAACAAAAGTCATCTGCGAAATTTGATAGTGAGCGGTAATTATTTTATAATATATGTGTTGTTATAATTAAGAAATTTTAAATTGTGTGCTTATATTTCGTTGTTTGAAAAAGGATAGAAATTCCCTTGAATGAAGCCAATGAGTGAAAAACTGGATGCTGATATTAACGATTCGAACACTGCATCAAATTCAGAAAATGCTGCAGATGAAATCGAAACACCGGAATCTATGGAAGATGAAGGTGTAGAACGGAATAATACCTCTATTACGGAAAGCATTGAAGAGCAGGAATCTAAAGACAATGCAGATCGAAAAAATTGTGTTGGAAATATCGAACAACAAAATTCTACAGAAAGTGTGGAACGACAGAATTCAGATGAGAATGTGAAATATCAGTCATCTGCTGAAACAATTGAACGGCAATCTTCTGTTGACAATAAAGATAACCAGGATCGTCAGTCATCTGTTGATGATAAATCTCAACTGTCTACCTGGTCTTTTTCCCACTGGTCTGAAAATTACGAGAGTCTTGAAGATGAACGACCAGTTGAAGATTTGGGTGGTAAGATTTGATTAAATTATATTTCTTTTAGTTGTTTTTACTTACCTTCTTCGTATAAAATTAATTTGCTACTGAAAAAAATTATTGAAATGGTTTTTCAAATGATATTCTTGACCATGAAATGAACCATGAAATTGTACATACATAACTTTTTATTAATGACCATATGAATTGAAGTGATTGGTATCTTTAATGAATGCATGATTATATTGTAATTTTAAACTGTGAAATGTTGAGTATTGTATTTTTATGTACAATCCTTTTATATTTTTATAGATATTTTTCTATATGTTGTGTTATCAGTATTCATACTAATCATACTTTTATCTTCTTATCAATATATATGTTCAAGTAATCATCATATGACACAGCACTTCTTTAGAACATATTCACTCTAACATGATTTGAGAATTGGGTATGTGCCCTTATATCATTATGCTTTTATAGCACAGATTCATTCTAATACTCATCCATCCATAAAACTCTTCCATTAGAGAGAAAAAAAAAAAAAAAAACCCCGATCACTTCAAATGGTTGTTGGAAAAAAGATTGCTGGAGTCATTGATTGCTGGAAAAAACATTGAAAGTGAAAATTTGATTGAGGCAACAGGAAATAGAATGGATGCACAGTAGTAGAAATTATTAAGTCTCTAGGATGGGAAAGTTTTGATGGTATGACTGCACAATTTATTCAAGAATTATTGATGGAAGAAGGAATGGATGAAGCAGGTTTGGTAGAAATGATACATGGAATCCATGATAACTGGAGGATGATAGCATTGGTGAAGATAAAGAAGTTAAAAAATTTACTCTACAAAACATAAAAAAAAAAAAGCATTGGCTTAACCTAGGAGTTAGAGTGTAGATCCTTCAAGTGAATGGAGCACAGTTTTTTTTTAAAGAGAACTTCATAAATGCTTAACACCTTAAATGGAAATTTGTAAAGATCTTTTAACTTATATTAATATTCTTTTAACAAGTGATCTTAAATAACAGATTCTTTTGCAAAATGTAAAGTATGGATCTGAAGATAATACAGAAAATGCTTTGAGGATGAGGATATCTTGCCTATAAGAAAGCATTCTTGGTTAATAATACATAGTGTTGATGAAGAAAACATTGCTTGATTTGTATTAAGGTGTATTCCTTCAGAAGAAAATTTTATTAAAGATATTCATCTTAATTAAATCTTCATTTTTTGGTACTTGTCTATTATAGTGGCTCCCAATGATGAATCGCCAAAAATTTAAGAAATATTGCCTAGTAGATTATATCAAAAGATAGGCTTCTCGAGTTTGGCGACAACTTGGCATAATCGTAATTTAACGGGTGCTGCTATAACAGACAAGTGCCCATTTTTTTATAAATATTTTCCATACTAGTTTTTTTATTTTAAATAATGCAGAAATTTTTGGGAATGTACCTCCCAAGTTATACAAGAATTACCTGTATATATATGTGTGCATACATATGTATGTATATATATGCATGTGTATACACTTTATACAAATAATATAATTTTTTTGACATTTAAATGTAAATAAATGTGGTAAAACTACATTAAAAAAGAAATTAACCAAAAGTTTTCATGTTGTTCTCTTAAGTTATTGTGTCGTTGATTATGAGAAAGAAAACCATAATTTTAGTTTTTCAAATTATGATTAAATGTTATCAATAAACTGTCAGTAAGATAATTGTTTTTTAAATTGATAGACCTTTATCTTCAATCTTTAAGGCCATTAAGACTTTTGTCATCCTATCAAAACAAAACTGTAGCTGTAATTTTGGGATAACATCTTTGAAGATTTCAGCATTAAGCAATTTACCACTTCTGGCAGTTTAATTCTCATCTTGCATTTAAACATGAGCTGGACAGATAAACCTATTCTAGAAACTCGTGCTTCTATATTCAAGTAAAGCTACAATAGGTCTATTATTTTCCTCATACGCTTTTTTAAACAATATCTTTGCTATCCTTATAGCTTTCTCAACCATTCCATTGCTTCAAGAATGATATAGACTTATAGGGAGGTTCAGTATTCCAAAGCTTTGTTCATTTTTTTAAAAATTCGTTGCTATTAAATGTACTGTTATTACCTACTACAGTTTCAAGCATATCAAACCTAGCAATTATCATTTCAAGAACTTGTATTATTTACCCAGTTATTTTATTATCCTTTTTAAAGTTTCCCAGTTATTTCATTATCACTTTTATCCTTTTTAAAGTTTCCCAGTTATTTTATTATCACTTTTATCCTTTTTAAAAAATAGTAAATTACCTTAAGTTAATATTCCTGTGCGTGTTCACAAAGTAGACATCGTTACTTACTGTAAATGTGTTTTGATATCCTGGAATAAACTGGATTGATATCTTGGTTTCAATTAATCTGACCAAACAAAGTTATACTAAATATAATTATAAAAATATCTAGGAACATTTATTAATAACTTTTATTATTTATGTATAGAGATAGATGCATTGTAATGGTACAGTACAAAGGAGAAGGAATGGATGAAAGAGAAGAAGGAGGGAGAGTAGCCATGACTATGCTAATTAACTAGAAAATTCTTTGAGTGTATTAATTTAAAAATTAACAATAAGAAAAATACATCCAATTGAAAATTGTTGAAATCAGATGCATTGAGAAATGGGTTAAATTAATTAGTCATTTGATTATATTCAATAATTAGATCTAAATGGATGAATTATAACTATAAAAAAAGTTTGGAATTTAAATTTAAGTTAACAGTTAATAAGAATATCTAATGTGTGTGAACAATATAACTCACACTATGTATCTTATTCTAATTAAGACAAAATTATTCTCTGTTTTGTGAAGAAAAGGATTTTTTTTTTTCACCACAGGCACTATTTTATTGTTAAGTGATTCAATTTTTAAATAAATGACATAGTGTCTTAAAAATTAGGAAATAAATTAATGAATGGAGGGCTATACAGGGAATGTAAAATAGTTTAATTTACTATGTACTTATTGAATCATGAAATGCATACAAAACCTAATTTTTGCTTTAAATATTTTTATTTATTAATTGTTGTCATATTCTTACTTTCCCTCCCCCTGTATTTTAAGGAAAAAATCTTGCTCACCCTCTTTGTCAAAAGGTTGACCTTGTGATATTGTGTTCATTAATTAATAAGCTTATAATTTTTTTTTAAAGAAACTTACTTTATGAGAGAAAAGTGTATTTTTAGACATTCCATATTTTTTTGAGTAAAATTTTTCATTTGTATGATATGTATAGCAAAAAAATTTGCTGGAATGGATAACATTTTAAAAGTACATCACTTAATGAGATTATTTATGTTTCTTGTTTCTTGAAGCAGTCATTTTTGTTAATTTTCTTTTTGTTTCTGAATTTGATTTACAAAAGTTATTTTTTTGGCTCAAAAATATTTTTTTTTCTTTTGGAAATGTGAAGTGATTATTAAATTAATTGTAAACTATAACTATTTTTATATTTTAAAGGTGATCCTAAAAAGCTGATATTATGGGCAGCGGAGAAAAATGAATTAGAAACAATGAGAAGACTTTTGGAAGAAGATCCAAGTCTTGTGAATGCAAGAGATAATGATTTATATACTCCTCTTCACAGAGCTTCCTATAGTAACAATATTGAAGTGATCAAAGTATGTTTTTTTTTTTTTTTTTTTTTTTTTTTTTTTTTTCCATCTAACTTGAAGCTTTCTGTTTCATGGAATAAATGTTTTAAAAGGGAGGAAAAAAGAATTTAAAAAATGTATTTTTTTTTAATTTTTTTTTTTAAATATTTGTTATATCTGTGAGGATGAATTAGGTTGAATTGTTCTAATTTTTAACATTGTCTACTTTGACATCTAGAATTCTGTTCATTGCCACCCAAGGGGCTATTGTTTTAGTTAGATCACTTTTAGCGTACTAGATCACATTTTAATTTTTTATTTTATGCTTCAATTTAAATTACATTTGGCATAAATATATTCAATTTAATAATTTATCTTTTACTTTACATTTAATTACATGTAGCTGATATAATATTCAATTTAATAATTTGTCGTTTGCTTTAATTTTAATTACATTTAGCTTACATTTATTCAATTTAATGATTTATTGTTTCCTTTCATTTTAATATCAGAAAAGTTCACTATTGTCCATTTATTGATATTTCATAATTTACTTTAATTCTATAATTAATTGAGTAATTTAATAATAATTATCACAAAAAGCACACCTTAGGTGGCTAAATCTGTTCTTTGCAAAACTTTGCATGAAATTTTTTTTTGTATTTACCTTTTGTTTTTGTTCTGTAGATTGATGCATGAGCTTGTTAAAAATTGAAACTTATTTTTACTTTATCAATAAAAAATTAAGAGAACATCTCCACAAGTTTTTAGCTCTTTTATTTCAGCCAAGTATTTCTGTTTCTGATTGCTTGATTTTAAAATAAGTATTCTCTAATATTTTTTGAAGAAAATTTCCTTTAAGTATATTTTTATTTTCTGCATTTTTTAAAAACATTTTATTTGTTTATGGTTTTGTAAATGTTGAAATGCTCTTATTATCTCATTTGGAGCATATTTTGTTGTATTAGATTTATTATAAATTAATTATTATTATTATTTTATCGAAAAAAAGGTAAACTATTTGCACATTATCATTAAAGTGATGCTTTAATAAAATAAATAATCAGGAATTCTAGATATTTTTCAAATCTTAAGAAGTTTTTCTAGCATATATTTGTATATATGCAGTCATTTTCAAAAATGTAAGGCCACCTATAGAAAAATCAGATTTAATGAATTCCATAATAATAATGTATTTTATAAAAGAAAAATAGACTTTCAAAGCTGTTTAAGTAAAGACAGTATTTTGTAGCATCTCTTTTGTTTTTAATCACTGCTGTAATCTTGTTCAGCATGCTATAAATAAGAGATACTAGCAGTAAGCTTTAAAAATCTCTGAACACCAGACAAGCTTCATTGCTTCAATAAGTTCAATAGCACTGGATGGTTGCTTTTAAATGACTCAATTTTTCGCAATACTCAATAGAATCTCAATGGGATTGGAATCTGGTCTGTTATCTAGCCAGTCTGTCATTTGAATTTTCTCTGCCATCAGATAGTACGTAACAATCCCTGACCTGTGACAAGGAACCTCATCATGTATGAAAATTGAACATCTATGTGAAGTTTCAACTTTTCTTGTAACAAGTTAAGATACCAACCTTTGATCATAGTGATTTTAGGTGGCAGGAAATACTATGTAGCAGTACCAAATATACATCATCTGGCTTGAAGGATGTTTCACTCTTGAAATTATATATCTATTATATCTTTTTTCATTTGAACATTGTAGTATGAGTAGAAAATAGCAGCACACTTTATTCATAGGAAAATAACACCGTTCTACACCATTGTACTGTCCAATTCTGTTATTGTCTGCTGAAAGTTGGTCATTTCTTTCTCATATTTGAAAAAAGTTGAGGTTTCTTGAAAGGTTTATAGAATAATAAACCACAAAATTTGTTATCAAACTTCTTGAAATAGTATTCAAACTGATGTTGGTGCTCTTTGCAGAAAGTGTAAGTCAATTCTTATTGCAGGAGGTGACCACGTCTCTAAAGGTCAGTAAATTTTCGCAAAATTATAAATTTATTGACAGCTTGACAAACAGCTGTCTTGCTCACATTTACTCTCAAACTTATTAAACATTCTGAATATTCAACTTTATGCAGTATCATTATTTCTGCCCTTTTTACATCGACAAGAGAGAGTGTAGGTATTTTACCCATTACAATAATTATGCAATAACACTGTCTATGGCAAAATTCTCTGAGCATCAAAAATCCAACCACAGAGGCACATTTATTTGTAATAGTAGAATGTGTCTGATGCAATCAACTCAGGAAGTGATGCAATCTGCGAAAATGATGAAATGTATTAAAATAATGAAAATCGGCTACTAGTTTTTAACTTCTGTAATTGACAGTATTTATATCCTATGTAGCTCACAAAGTGCCGATGGCTCAAAGGTACAATGCTTGTTCACTGAGAATTCCAGGGTTCTCTCTCTCAAAAACCCTCTGACACTTACCTTCGTTAGGAAGATACCTGGAATCTTGCACCCGAAGCACCTTGGTGATTCTTTCTCTATGAGTTTTATTATCCTAGGTAAACATAGGTGACTTTTCCTCAGAATACCATGGTGATACTTCTCTATTTTCAACTGTCCTTCCTGTCAACCAATTTATATTTTTTTTCTATTTTTTCAAGTGCCTAGATCACAGTTTACCTTCTTTGGCACAACATAGCCATATCTGGCTCTTGTACCATTAAACTTCACAATTACTCACCTGGGTTCAAAACCTAGTGGCAGCTAAGTCAAAATTTTTGGTAAAAGTTTTGTTAAAATGTTCTCTATTTTTCATTATAATTTCTAAAACCTTCCAGAATATTCTTTATGTTTCCAGCAGTGTTCTAGAATATTCCTCTGTGATATATAAAGGCATGTATTCTAGGTCTGAGGAATTTCTCAGCTAAGTAAATAAACCAACTCTCAAGTTTGTTAATAAACCACATTATTTAGATATCTCTTTTGTATCTTTAATTCAACCTGTCCCAACTCCCACATGGCATTATGTACAGTTAATTTATTGTTTATGCAAACATATCTATATATATATATAATTCGTATTATTTGTTAATTATAGCATCATAATTAATATGTGATGTATTTTCTTTTTTTAATAAAGTTTCAATCTTTGTTTTTGATGTATTTTTGTGTCACATGGTCTCTAAATAACAATGTTTGAGTTACTTATTGATGAAAATAATTTGCTTATTATATTTTAAATTTAATGAAATAGCTCATTTTGAGAGATTTAATAAATTTTATTTTAAACAAATTATTTAGTAGTAATCTGACATATTGTCTTGACTAAGAGAGCAGCATGTTATTTTATTCAAAACTGAGTAATTTTGAATTTTTTAATTGTTTCTTACTTTCTTTAGATGCTGCTGTCATATGATGCTGATGTGAGTTCAAAAACTACTGATGGGTGGGAAGCTCTTCACTGTGCTTGCAAATGGGATAGTGTTGAAGCAGTCTCTCTCCTATTGCAAAATGGGGCTGATGTGAATGCTCAGACAAAAGGGCACATTACTCCTTTGCATCTTGCTGCTGCCAATGCCTCAGGAAGAAGAACTCTTGAACTATTGCTTTGGCAGCCCTACATAGATCCAAACATTAAGAATGATGCTGGTGACACTGCTTACGATATTGCATATCGTACAGGTCCCTTAGGTGCCTTGTTTGAAATATTAGAGGAGTCTGTTAATGTCTATTAATGCTGTTAAAAAAGATGCAAGTTGATCTTAATAGCATTTATGTGCCATCATTTGCCTCATAGGCCATTTTAATCATTTACACAATCATTAGCTAGCAATATTTAATTCAAGTAAGCTAAGTGATAATTTTTGAAAAATATATATGACCTAATTTAGTTTTTAGAATAATTTACTAGCATCAATTTGAAAAGTTTTTCTTTTTTATTACTGAAGAGAATAATTAAGTATGCATTCTTTTTCTTTGAAGTTGAGTCTAAGTTTTGGAAATAAAATTAATTGAAATACAAAGCCCTCCATATAATTTTTTAAGTTTTGAAAGGCATTTCTTTCAACATTTATATAAAGAAATTATTATTTTTCCAACAAATGTCTCTTTTTTTTCCCGATTTAAAGTATTTAAATATTTTTATGGAAATATTTTGAAGCTATAGTGAAGATAATAGTTTTTATATATATGCTTAAAATATAATAATTTCTTAAAACCTACTTTTTTTTCTGTATTAATTCTTTAAATAGTATTATGTTCCTTGCTCTTTATTTTCAAAATTAAAACTTCCTAATAGAAATTCTGAAAGAAGTATTGTAATTTATATGATGTATTCTTAATAGAGTAGTTTTTCCTATCCATCCTCTTCCAATCCTAATTAGAATTAGTAATATATGTAGTTAAAATATTTATAGCTATGTTAGATCTATGCATAAGCTTATAGTTTATTTTATTATAAAACTTTCTTTTTAGTAGCAATTTCTATTTTAAAAATAAGATTAGTGTGGTGGTAACCACACAAAGTAATAATTCTTACATCTTCTCTATTGAAGTTTTATTAACAGTCTGCTTTTAAGTTTTAAATGAATGAAGCTATTAACATTTATATCTATATCCTAAAAGTATTTCTATTGCTTTTGAACTTATATTTTATTAATAAAGCTTCTTTCTATTTACCTTAATTTTTCCATTTGCTGTTATTTTGTTGATAAAAGAAAACACTTAAAATTCCATTCTAAATTTAAACCTGGGATAAGGTTCTAAAGATTAGAAAAAGTGATGTTTTACTAAGATCATTTTTTTTCAAGAAGGCAAAACATTTTACAAAAAAAGCTCTTTCAATTAAACATATGAAGGAAGAAAAAAAATGTGGTTGTTGCTCAATTTATTCATAAGTAAATTCAATAACTATAAAAGCAAAACCTTAAAAATATAATGGGTGGAAAAGCCACCTTCTATGTATTATATTATCATTGCTATATGGAAAATTTCTCGACAGAGTATTGTGTATTTATTGAGTTTAATTAACATTAGTTGTATGTGTCATATATCTACTGGGTAAGTTGTATACTTGGTATGTAATCCATGGACACTTTTATAGTTACTTAGTTTAATCATCTTATGCATAGACCTAATATTTGAACTAGAAATCTTTATCAATTAGTGGAAGAAGTATCAATTATGTTGCTGTTAAAATAAAAATATGTATAAAAGCCAAAATTAAGGGGGAAAAGAATTAATTCCATGTTCAGCTTTTATCTACAACTGTTTATTAATATCTAATGTAATTCATTGGAGTGTGTAAAAGTTCTCATGTTAGTTGAAGCTATTTTCAAAATTTTATTCATGTTGTTACTATGATAAAAGTAATAATTTACACATTTGTTGAAAATGTATAGTTATAAATATTTTCTCTTTTAAATATTTTTATATAATTATTGTGTTATTGCAGTTAAACTCATTTGCTCAGTTTAAGATCTTAGAATGCTGTATAACGCACATTAGGGTGTGGAGAGATATGTGTAAAAATTTATTTCAAGAGGCTTGTTAAAGATCCTTTCACATGATAATTATTTTAGTATTCTAAATTGTTCTATATAATCCATGGAAAATCTTATTTTATTACAGTAAAACCTCATTAAGTCAGATTAATTGGGAATAGAAGCAATTTGGGATATCGAAAATCTGGGTTATTTGGAGAAAATGAGAAAAAAAAATAAGAAATATAGTTACAGAAAATTATCTTTATATTAAACAAATTGAGGAAAAATAATATTTACTGTAGATAAAGATGTTTACTTTGTGAACAACTGAAGTGCACTTAGAATTGTTTTAAAATATTTTCCATTCATACAGTACAGCACACTGTAGTGCTGTTTGTCATTGGTGATAAGAGGTGTAACTAAAGTTTTGTTGTCTTTGGTCAGAATATTTTTTTTAAGTGCCATTCCGTTTTATATACTCTCAACTATTAGAAGATTTCAGTGAAGAAAATAATTTTTCATAGTGCATGGATGAAACAAATAATTGTTATCGAAATTTGCAGATCCCTTCACATATTTTTTTAAAAAAAGAATTCTTTGAGCTGACCAATCCAAATTATTGTGATATCCGAGTTAAAGGGGATTGATTTAATGATGTTTTACTGCATTTAGCTATAAATTTTTCTTGTATTAGGACTCTTGGAAATATTTGAATATTTTTCATTTATAAATTTACAAACCTCTTTTTTTTATATTTAAAATGAATATTTTCATTTTTGTCTTAAGAGTACTTAGAAATTTGATATTTTTTGTCTTTTATCAACAACAACAACAACAAAAAAACATGATAATTTTTTAAATTTACCAGGCTTTTTGTAGATGTGAATTATATTTGTATCTTTTTAAAAAACAAATTTGATTTCAATTACATTTAGAGAAACGTGCATTAAAATATGTGTATGGAAAACTACATGCTATTGTGAGCAACATATTCTTGAATGAAATAATGGATTTATTTTAGAGAAATTTTAATGACATCTTTTAAATAACATCTATAAGAGATGTTGTATGCTAAAATGCATAAACAGTGTTCTCAATTTTAGATTACATTAAAGATGTCAATATGCATATAATGTATAGTGTCATGTAATTGTTCACAAAACAAAATTTTAGTCTTAAAACTTTTTTGACAATCATGGAAGATATGTAAATAAGTACCTGTATACTGGCTAGATAAAAGAAATTGGATACATCTTGATTTCTTTGTGAGCACAAAGTTATTGCATTATAATTATTTTGTATAATTTATTTTAATACCTCTGTTTTTTAAATTTAATTTAGCCTTTTAATTTGGATTAAAAATAGCTGATATTCAAATACAGAGTATATTTGAGATTTTTTATTGTATTGATTATTTTTGTTGAAAAAAAATTAAAATGCAAAATTCAAATTTATTGAATAAATTAAAGCATTGCAATATTGTCTATGTTTTCGGACAAAATTTGTCTTGTAATTCCAATGCCAATAATAAATCAAAGTATTACAACACCTCTTTATGTAGAGGTATACTAGTATAATCTAGTGAAGTTAAGTACTATTTGATTTTCTACAAAAAGTTGGTTCATTTGAATCGAATAACTTTTTGTGATATAATAATAAATAAAATCTTTTCCTTGAATATAAATTCTTCATTACATTATCTATAATCAGGAGTATGTGTATCCATTTAAAATTCTGAATTTTGCTTTAAACAGGGTTTTTCTCAATACCTCATTTTGTAATAGTATATAGCTAGAAATTAGTTTTAAAAATGATTCAATATTTCTGTATTATTATTAAAGGTAAAACCCTTAAATTAATCAAATTAACATGGAAGTAATTTCTTACATTTACTCTATCTATGCGTGGATATTGTAATATGTAAGTGAAAATGAAAAATCAATTAAAAATTACTTGGGATTAAAATTTAATTCAAGATTCATAAAATATTTTATAATATTAATTGAATATTCCAGTTTTTATTTTGTCTTGTTGATCATTAAAATTTAATTTGATAAAACTATAAAAATCCATGTTTTGTTTTGTTCACCTATAGTTCATGTTTCAATATTTTATAAAATATCTGCTAATAAGTTAAAGACATGATTCAACTGAAATTGTTAAATAAAATAGGCATTTATCTTCTACATTATGTATGAAAATTGATACTTCTAAAATAAATGAAGTATGAGCTATATTAATTTGATATTTAAAATTTCTCTCAATCAGTAAGCATTCATTACAATATTAATACTAAATTTCTCTGAAATAGCTGCACATTTAAATTTCTTATTTAAATCTATGAACATATTTTTTCGGAAGTTTATAGTAGAGATTTATTTAGTTTATAAGCAAATTTAATATTTTATATATGTATGATTTCTAGTTTTATTTAGTGACTAAATTTTTGTATACATGTTAATAAATTATATTCACAAGTAATAGTTTATATTAAAGTCAATTTGCAGTGTGTTATTGTAACTCCAAATATTTTTTTTTTTTAAATTTAAATTTAAAAAACAAGTTTTAATAAATATATTTTTTTTCTTTTATTGTGGTTACTTTTCTTCTAAGCTAGCAAAATTGTTGTGTAGGAATTATTTTGTATTGTTGCTTTTTGACTAGTTGTTTTCTGCATTAGTAATTTTATTTTAAAATTCTATCAAAATCGGAATATTACTCTTTGTTAATGTATCTTAACACATTGCTGACTGTCATGAGTTTACTTGTCTTTTCATGCCCTAACATTAATGACAAATCATGAGTTCATACATTTTTGCACTTGCATTATTAATTTTTATTTATGAAGCTCAGAGCAATGTTCGTTGCATTCTGTTTAGTCATGTTCGCTCTATTATAAAGAAATTACTTTTCTTGGTATTCTCTCTTATCACATTTATAATAGTACAGAAATTTTAACCACGACAGGACATGACAGTGAAGAAATATCAATGAATTATACGCGGATGCTTTTTCTGATTCTCCGAATGATTTGGAAACAAACTGTAGTGATTCATTTTTCAGGCTTTTAGAACACATTTTGGGAGAAAAAAAATAGTCACTGGTGTTTAAAAAACCTAACTGGAATGTATACAGTGCTCAAAAGAAAGTGCAGCAAAACGAGATATATTTGTGAAACCCGTTATGTATTATTACATGTTAGTGATTTTTTTTACAGTTTTATCAAATTAAAAAATATTAAAAGTTATTTAAAATATTTATTCAAAGTTTGATCTTAATTCTGTATGTATAAATAAAATTTACTAAAGTTTATACAGATTGTTTTACTTCTACATTCAATTACAAAATATAGCCTCTGTGTAAAATTGCCGGTCAACAGTGTGTTAAGGCTAAGATGTTTTTGCTTGTTCAGATAGCTAATTATTTAATAGTTTCATTTAAAGTATCTTCACATTTATACCTTAGTGATTTTAAAAAGTATTTGTTAATATACTGTTAATTTTTTTGAGCAAAATTTTAAAAATTATTTAAACAAACAGTTTAATCTGTCCTTGTAAGTGTTATGCTATTAAAATGAAAAATTGCAACTGGGAACTACATTATTATATACAGTACTCTTTCTATAATCTGGTACTTTACTTTCCCGGATCTGCCAGTTGTCTTACATTTTTACACAAGTTGTGAAAAGTTATTTTATTTTTTCTGTTTCGATGGAATGATATTGGTGATACAGAATAGTACAGCTTTTGTATTTTTAATTATTTTATGCATTTGACATATTTATGTACTGTATTAAATTTTATTCAGTAATACATAGCTTTTGTTGTTTAAATGTCCTTGTAATCTAGGATTTTTAGTAATCTGATGGTGCTCTGGTCCAATATCTACGAGATTACAGAGAGAGTACTGTATTTGAGATTGTATTCTTAAGTAGAGATAAAATTTCTAAAACAGAAATATTGAAATCTACTCTTAATAATTTTTTTAAAATAAGATTTGTTATATGATTAGAATTTATATGGATAAATAAAAGTACTGAAATATATATTTTTTAAAAAATAGTAATGTTATAAAAGTCTGTGTGAATTTATGCATTGTTAAATGTATATATAAAGTTTTATGTCAAGTTATGAAACATTTTAAAAGTACATGTGAAATAAAGTAGATATGAATGAGTTATATGATTTTCTTGCTCATATTTGAATTATATTCATGTTTCTTATGTGATAAAAGGAACATATGTTTATCTTAAATTATTTGAATTTTATTTTGAGGAATTAACTTTTTCTTAAACTATTCTAAAATGTGCAATGTTGTTTTTTTATTTATTTATTTATTGAACTCTATTGAAACTTATTAAAAAAATGCAGAAATATATATATTTTTTAATCTGAAGTGTTTTATTCTCTCCATATTATGACTTGATGGGTATTATCTAAATTATGTATACATGATATTTTCTATTAAGTATAAATTCATATAATATGGTTTCACTTTGTGTAAGAAATTTTTTTTTGTTGAAGTTTTTTAATGTAAGAAAACACATATAACCCTTTTTTAACTAAAAATTTTACTGTAATTTAGTACTTATTTTATATTATTTTTTAATGGTATTGTATAATTAAGAGTTAAAATTTCTTCCAATAAAGTTTCAGTGGACTTTTTTTGGTATTTTGAAAAACCTTTATGAGTTTTATATGTGTTTAGATTTCATTTATTCAGAATTAATAAATTATACAGAATTAATAATTATTTTTTGTATTTCTTTCGGAATACGCTTCTTTACAATTTCAAATGTTACCGTATAAGAAAACTTGACAGATTTATTAATTGTGATGTTTTTGGGAATAATATTTTATGGTGTGGTTATTGTCATTCTTCTGATAGCATTAAAATACTATTGGTTTAATTTTATTTACTCTGGAAGTAAAATTACCTTACTTTCTAAGATGTTATAATTTGATCATAAATATTTTGTGTACATTTTTTCCCAGCACTATTACTTATATTTTATTGTATATTTTTGTACTTTTTATATCTTACTTAATATAATGCAGAGTAATGCAACATTCCCCCTGCTGTAAAAGCTCAATTTTTTCATTAGTTTTATTTTGAAATTATATACATTTCCTTAAACCCTTAAAGTCCTATAGCATGATTTAAGTATAAGAACAAAAAATTTGCCAATAAAAAGTGTTGATAGATCTGATGTAATTAATTAACACAGGACATTGTTTCATTGATACTTTTGAATAAAATTACATATGAAACTTTTTATTGCTTTTATATTGTTCTTAAATTATTTAAAGATGGTTTTAAGATTTTGTTTTGGGTAATTCTAAATTGTGTGTATATGTTGTCTAGAAGTATTGTAAGTGAATGTCTTGTAAAAAATATATTTAATTGAAGCTTAATATAATCTCATTGGGTAAGTATTTGTGTGTAATGTATTATGTGTGCAGATTATTTAATTTTTTTTTATCTTTAATAAGTAATGTGTTTTATTCTCAAGTGATACACACAGAAATGCTATTATTTTTAAATAGTGTTATGTTATTTTTATGTTGTATTCTCTCTATTTTTTATATATTCCAATTATCTGCAGTATTGATTAATATAATTACTAATTTTAGCATTACTTGTTATGTATATTAGTTTGATATTAAATATTTTGTGATAACCTATATCAGTATAACATGGACCACATTTATTTTAGAACATATGTCATAAAATTTCCTTGACTGATTGCCATCTAAATTCAATACACAACTTAAGTGTTTGATTGTGCTATTATTGTGATTTGTCAATTTAATAAAAATTAAATTTTATTCACAAAATCAAAAAGATGCGATTAAATTTTACTCTGTAATAATTAATAATTAAATTTAATGCATAAAGATAATTATTTCTATTATGGTTACATTTAAATCATTAACAACAATAAACAAGAATAAAATGTAAAGCTTATCAACATAAAAGTCAGTCAATGGATATTACAAGTAATCTACTGGGCTATATATAAAATCCAATTAAAAACATAATAAAGATATTGGAAAATGATCTGCTATAGTTGTATGTAATTTTATTAATTTTTGTTTACTCCTTAGGATAAGAATAGCTTCCTTTGCACACTTTCATTATGAGCAGTATTAATTTTTTGATTATTATTTTGTAGCCCAAATTCCATTTTCTCTCAGTTATTGGCAAGTGCCCTAAGGGTTGCATTATCAGTTTTGTTGACAATTCATTCTTGTAATTTCATCACTTTATTTTGCTGTGTTTAAATTGCTCTGAATACATCTTCCGAAAAAGGAATCGAAAATCACTCAATAAAGAGATGGAAATGGACATTTGATTATTCCAAATGAGAATGTTTCCTTGAGAAAGTCTTTGCATGTGACTGGTCTCCTTGCTGGATGAATACATTTGGGTCTGTTTTTAATGAAAAAGAAAACTATCATTTATTTCATTTCCAAGGCTGAAAATGTAGGATCAAAATCCTATCCAATAGGAATGTGAATGAATCTAAATGTTTTGAAAAAGGGTGATCCAAGAATACTCCAAAAAATGGCTTAAAAATTATACGATATACAAATGCTTATAAACAAATTACAATAATTCTATACCGAACTATCGATTTCCCACAGCATTGCCCTAAACCAAAGATTCTGTAATGCAGATGATAATTTAAAAATACTACATGACAGTTAATTGTGATACTGAAAATTTATAACAGTGTACTTTTTAAGTCCTGTGGCCAAAGCATGTCTGAGTGGTGTAGTGGTTAGCGTGTCTGATTGCTATCTCTGCCTACCCTGGTTAGATACCTGGTGATTTCGGTTTGGGTAGTTGGACATATATCAATTCAGCACTTCATCCCTCTAGAATCGATAAATGAGTGCCAAGTGTGTTTGGGAAGTTAATTGGGAGTTCAGCTACGGACTAGCCTCTCTGCCTGGACACTAAATAATAATCAGTGCTCCAAGCTCAAAGGCAACAGAAACGATGTTGAGACTTTTTGGGCTTGGGCAGACTTAACTTGACTTCCTAATTCCTAAAATTTGTTTAAAAAGAAGTATAAAAATTATAAAAGCTAAAAAATTACCTTAAAATGCAAAAAGTTAATAAACAGGCCATTTCTATAAAATGGGAACTATGATCAGAAATTATGTACCAGTAAACAATGTCTACAACTGATGGGTTGTGAAAGGACGTATATGAAAATTTTGGCTCCATTGGTTGACCTTCATGAAATTCTCAGTTTAATTGTCTCAAAATTCCTTTTGGTGATTTTTTTTTGTGTGTCTTTTGGAGGTTACTATTTACTGTCTACCTTCAGTAATTGTGTTTTCGAATATGGATTTGATGAACGAGAAACTCGGAGAGGTATCCATAGCAACTGTGTTGTTCTTCTCATTTCATTGTGACTTAAAAATTTTACGTATTATTTGTATTTCTTCGAAGACAGAAAGTTTGTTGAGGGAGGTACCAGCTCAGGTTAAACTATCTGATCTTGGATGGAAGTGAATGATCTGTCTTCTTTAACAACTTTTTGTGCTACATTAATTTAATCAAAGTAATTCCATTAAACGGTTTTAAAAAATTCAATCTGTAATAATTTCAGATACAATGAATTATAAAAGGTCTTTCGAATGTGCTCAGCATTCTTTTGTTCTAGAATGGAATCGAAACATTCCAATATTAATCTAGAATGTGATGGAAAGATATATTAGTGAGATTTTCAATAATTTTTATGTTTTATCGGTTGGATTCACAAGGCTCAGTTTTTCCAGAAATAAAATTTCGAAATTACCTATTGTAAATGAATTAAAGGAAGTTATATGCTTATTTTATTATGAATGTTGTTCTATGTGAACAAAATTTCAAAACTTACATTTTAATGGCAATGTATTTCTTGGAGCATTGTTGTAAAGGGACTACCGTCAGCCCTTATAGTATATGAGGCACTTACTATTGTTCGAAATACATTTTGTGTATAATGCATGATTGAATTATTTGAATTGAAAATACCTTTTGTCTTTGAAAAGTGTTGATATCGGAGAAAATTTATTTAACATAATTTTTATTCGGAACATAATTCTGAGTAAATAGCCCATAAATTTTTTTTATATATATAATGACTGTTTTTGAAACGATCTAGTTCTGATTTCGAAATTTTTTTTCATAGCATCGTTGTATAAGGTGGTTAAAATGTTCCTTCTTTTTGTAATACTAACTCTCTGTTTTTGTCCAAAATGAATGTACTGTTCGAAGTATAAGAAAAGTGAAAAAACAATCTTAAATGTTGACTCATTATTTTAACTTTGGAAATGTTGCCAACGAGGTAGCTCGAATTTAAGTTATATGATAGTTTTTAAAAGCTCACTTTTACCTAATTTGCAGCTACCTTTTACTTACTTTCACTTTTACCTAAGGCTTAAATATGACCAAAAAAAAGTATTTTGCAAAATCTAAAGTTGTTGCAGGAATTAAGAAAATAATTCTTTGTGGGAAAAAATACTTGCATTCCAGAGTAAATTATGAAATAACCAGGAGGAAAAAGTTACAGTGAAAGCCAGTTGAACGAAATTAAATAAATTTGAAAATTGGCCAAGCATTTCCAAAGTTAAAATTTCTTCAGTACCTAATAGGACTGAATTTGCAGATATTCATATTGTTCTGTAGTGTGTATAGATTCGTTATTGTGTGTGGCGTATGATTTAATAATGCATTTAACTGCTCAGACAACTATGGCACACTTTGTGAATCTTGAATCGTACAATTTTATTTTTGTGTTAGTGTTCGCGACACAATACAAGCCAGTGAAGTTTCTCAAAAATTGTGTCTTTGTCATAGATGGCAGCTTACAGATTGTTGAACTGTGTGTTAATTTATGAACTATATATATGTTTCATGTTGCCTATATGCCATACCTAGTTGAATTGTAATAAAAGCAATGTTTCTGTTAATTTTTGTGTAGTACTTTATTTTCTGTGGATTTTGATGACATATCTGACACTTTTGATGATGTTTCCATAACTACTCAAATCTATGATTAAACGAAATGTATAATTAATTTCTATGTGATAAATCGTTTATATTTTTCCATGAAAGCAGATTATTTGTGTATAAATGCTAAGTAAAGGATCAACACCTATTCATACATGTAAACGATATATATATATATATATATCAGGCTGATATGTAATTGAAAGCTGTTTTGAAGCATCGCTGATAATCTTTAGGATTGAAGTGAATCTTAGTGAAAGTATTAAAATAAGAATCGGTTGTTTGTGCGATATGCAACTGAATCAGAAATAGTGAATTGGTAAGCTAGAATTTTATTAGTTGATTCTAATTTAGAATTGATGAGTTAAGTGGGTTTCGAGAGAGAGCGACCTTATTTATCCTTAAGGTGATAAATAGAGTATTTTATCTTGTTCTTTCGTGTCTTCAATTGGAGCTTATTAATTATTGACTGTTTAATTAGAAGAAACAAAGGCAGTGAAATTAATAAAAAAAAACATCGTTACACATATTTACATGCCAGATTTCTTGCGCGAATAGAAGTATTTACTGTCTTTTTTTTAAATAAATTTTCTTCGCACATTGTTACTATGCCAGGGTCAAAACAAAAAAGTTTTTTCCTCACATTTTAAAGCGCTCAATAGAACTGAAATTTTCTATACAAGATTGTTTGGGATAACAATCGATAATTTAATTATAATTAAAAAAAATTAATTGATTAAAACTAATCATTTGAAGAAGTAAATTTTACGCCAAGGTGAAGGGATCATTGCTTAAACTTTTGTTAACTGGTGACATCTCTGTAAATCCATCTTTTCCTTTATAAGATAAACGTTGCAAGGAAGCATATTCGTAACATTGTTCCCCATCTTCAAGACAGACGGATGTCACTGAAAATGAATGTTAATGACTGGTGGATATTAATTAAAATTTAAGGCATCACAAATTATGTACGCAAAGTGTGAAGCTTGGAAGAAAAGCCATGTTTAAAAAAATTAATTTTTTATTAAATCTTTATTACTGTTGGTATTCACTTAGTTAAGGCTAGTTCTTTAGTTGAAATTTGTAATAAACAGTAATATCGATATTATTCATGGTGGACCAAATTTACTTTAAAGTTTTACTTGAGTATACTTTTTAATATTTTAAAATTGAATCATCGGATCCAGAGGGTGGGCTCGAAAGCACGTGCTCCCTCGTGTCATAATTTCACCCGCAGACAAAATAATATATCTGAACAGGAAATCACAACCAAATATAAAATTACTTATTTTGTTGTTCTACTTCTAAGTTATGTCCAAGTACAAGAGCGGAGCGGAGGTGGGTACTGTAAGTTTTTATTTCTCAATTTGAATTGAATTCTTGAATTGATATGTAGTTTATTTTTAATTTAAGGACTAAGTAAACATGGATAATAGACGGAATAAACACAGTTAAGTATCATGAATTTTTTAAAGAAAAAAAATATGTACCTTATTTTTTTCTAGATCTTTACCACTGAGATGAATATATTTATTTATATATATGATATGTAAAATGTAGAAAAAGTTTTGAGGTGATTTGGGAAACAATACTTCATAGACAAGCACCATTACCCAATTCTCAAATACGTACTCTTTCCGTCGCAATTTTTATAACAGTTCACAATATTTCGTTCTGCTCCCCTTGAATTTCGGGACCGAATATTGATCTTAAGCTGAGTAATATTTGAAGATTTTATTTGGGGAAAACAAGGTCCCCAAAAGAAAAAAAAATGGGTACAGGGAATTCAGAGGAATGTGAGGACTGATTCCTATTTCTCAAGAACAACATCGAATCGATGTCAATAGTTTTTCAGCAATGTTGTTCGCAACTCGACCAAGATTGGCCTGGCTTCAAGTCGAGCGGGGTCTTCTGGTTTTTGAAATATTATTAACAAGCCTTTGTGTTTCGAAACCAACATCATAGGCCTAGAAAGGAAGCCCTTTAAAATGAAAATCTCTCCATTATACATTTTCTGAGAGAACTAAAGTACCTTTATTTTCTTAATAACTTCGGATAGATTTTACAGTTTCTTATTTTTTCCTAATTAAAATCCCCCAGCTTTGATTTTCAGTTTCTAAAAACAATTTTTCTTCAAATTCATATTATCTAAAGGCATTTTAAATTGTTAAGTAACTTTTGACATTGAAAAACACATTAAAAAAATGTACTATCGTTAAAAAGGAATGGGGCAACCTCGTAAAATTTGGTAATTTTATTCGAGTAGCACTCGGACACATTCACTAGTTCAAAGGAAATTTAATCGTGGTATGTGAATTAATTAATTAACTTGGCTAAAGAACTTTTAAACACGATTTTGTCGTTATGGAATTCTAGGTTGTTTTTTTTTTTGCGTAACCAGGAAAAGAAAGATCTAAAAAAATTCGTAGTTTAAAAAAATTCAAACTTCATTCGAATCCACTTATTAGCTCCACGGTTTTTCGAAGAATATCCTCTTTTCGGTTCCAAACGACTCACATATTTTTTCTGCTTTACATACGAATATTTATTTGATAAATAGATCAATAATTAAATAGGTACATGGCTTCTAAGGTTCCGCTATTTCATGATCGTAATTTTAAAATTAAAATTTTTTTTTCTTGTATTGGTGGAGGGAACTGCATGCTTTTTTGGATTTGAGGGTTTTATGACTTGTGTGAGGAATCCAAATATATAAAACCTTTGGTACGGTACAGTTTACATTTTTTCTTTCATTTTTAAATGTGTTTTTAGTTGGGAAAAAATATCTATCGTTTGCTGCAAAAAAAAAAAAAAAAAAAAAAAACTTTGGAAAGTGTTGAGTAGATTTTTTCTTTTCCTTTCTTTTTTTAAAATTTTTTTTACTTATCGTCGAATGTTTGAGACGCTGATTTAACATTGTGACGTTGGGCTATTCGCGATTTTCTCTTCACTAACCTTGGGGACTTTAATTGAGATTGATTGCATGAAATAACAATTTCTTCCCAACCAAAATAAAACTTGATTATGTTAATTAGAGGCAGGTGGAAGTAAAGTGGAGTGATTTAGATTTGACGGTATGTATGCAAAGGGAAATTTAGAGGATAGAGGACGAGTGTGATTAGCGCTGAGTGAATTCCTAGCAAGACATCGATGATATCATTAGTTGGTACTGGTGGTAACTGTAGCAGAGGATATAGTAAATAAAAGTAACCTGGACTGGAAAGGTTTTGGTAAGAGTGTATTATTTTAATAATATTTGAATAGGTGGATTAATCCAAAGGTCCCCAAAGAGAGCGAAAACTCCTTAGATAGTATATTACAGTAATAGAGAAATAAATAGTTGAGTTAGAGCTGACTGTTGTGTCTTTGCGTGGGTTATTGACTTTTAGAGTTAGTTGTATTTGTGACTGTAATATGGCACAAGAGTCGGGTAGAAGTAGTGGTACGCCACAACATCAGAGGATCAAATCTTTTTTCTCTCCCTACACACAATTAAAAATCTTTTCAGTAAAATTTTACGAGGTTTAAAATTTGCATCGATTTCATAATAAGAAATCAGATATTCGAAAAGAAAAAAAACCTGGCATCGACAATGAGAAAATAATCTTTTATAGCTAATTAAATATGTTAATCGAATTCATTGTTTAACATCACAATTAAGCTTAATCAGCAAAATCACAATGTAGAGGAAATACATAAGCAATTTTTCTTTTATGTTTCGAATAATATCTTCATGTAATTCTTACACATTCAAGGGAACTTCACATATACAAAAAATTCCATTTTTTGAAATTAGGATAAATTTAAATTAATGAGTGCTTTTTCTGATACGGAACTTTTATAAAAACAAGTGACGCTTCTTATATTTTCCTGTTGAAAGATTAAAATATAAGTAGCGAAAAAATGTATATATAAAACTTCTAAAAATAATCTAAACTTCTGCTTTTGTTTGTTTTATGTCGTACATAAAGGTTACTTATCAAATTATTCATTTGTAATAATTTAGAATGAAAAATGTATATAGTTGATCACAGATTTGCCGACGTTTCCTTCTTGTTTGCTAGTGCATACAGAGTCGTTAAGGTTTTAAAATGCTGGGTTTGATAAAAGGTAGTCAGATGAATTTCTGAAAACAAAACTCAATAAATATTTATACAAACAATTAATATTCCTCAAAATAGGACCCTTGGGCATCACTACACTGCTGCCAACGAGTTTATAATGCTTGGAAGACGCTCTGAAATTATTTTCCGGAATGTCCTTTAAGAAGCGCGTCGAAGCCGCTTGGACCTCTGCTACGTTTCCATGACGATAGACTATAAAGGGACTAGGGAAACGTTGCGTTGCCGTTCGAGGCTAGATAATCGTGACCACGAAGCAAGTGTAGCAAGGTGCAACGTTATTCGAACATTTAAGGCTCCCGTTTATTGGCCACTTTGATTTCGTGGACGTAATTGAACTTCGACTACCGTTCACAAATCTTTACTATTTTATCTATTTGAATGCAATAAAGTGCATCAGAAAGAGCAAAAAATAATGAAGGCTTCTGCAAAATTACTTTTCTCCTCCGATTTTTTAAAATTATTTTGAAATGTTTTTTTAAAGACCAGAAGACTTACAAGCGTATCATTAAAATAAGGGTAAAATATTTATAAAAATCGGAGGAGAAAAGTAATTCTGCAGAAGCATTCATTATTTTTTGATTTTTCAGATGCACTTTATTGCATTCAAATAGATAAAATAGTAAGGATTTGAGAACGGTAGTCGAAATTCTACAGGATTTACATTACGTCCACGAAATTAAGGTGACAGGTAGACCGGAGCCTTAACAGCTGGTCTAAGTTCACCACATCACACACACGATGCACATTAATGCTCTTGATAATATTCCTTAGTCACCCCTCCCAAGAAATCGAAAGTTACATCCCTGATAACACTAATAGTAACTTCCCCAGGCTCCAAGAACTTCTAATTTCTTAAAGATCTGACCCTTTTGCCAGCTACAATGTCCCACTGCGACTAGAGGTTGGATTAGTTTTCCGTCCCCCCCTCCTGTCGCGGGAAATGACTATATTTTATGACTTTTCCCTCTCAGCCAATGAGAATGTACGCTCCAGTTCTTGGCTGAACCCGGAGCTCAGATCCATTCCCTATCTATCCTGATCAGAGCTGCTGTCTCCTGACTTGACACCTAAATTTCGCCTGATCTCTCCACCCCCAGAAAAACTTTTGAAGCTAGAA
Source organism: Nephila pilipes (assembly GCA_019974015.1). NCBI lineage: Eukaryota > Metazoa > Arthropoda > Arachnida > Araneae > Nephilidae > Nephila > Nephila pilipes. Next base: position 140,957 of record BMAW01088853.1, on the reverse strand, counting down.
ATTCATGTTTTTTAGCTTTGCAAATTCAGAGTTTAAATTTTTAAACTCAGACTTAAATGATAAAACTGTTTTTCTTTAATTTTTATTCTTCTACTAACTAGGATAATGATAAAAATCCTATTGTACTGGACACTACGAAAGAAAAGCACTGTGAACTCTAATCTTCTGCTCTGACTGGACATAAAGGCCCAGGTAGGCTAGGCGCACCAATTTTCATATCCAACACCGTACATATGTTGCATATTTTTCTCGTTTCTTTTCGTGGATGGGGTGCAGAGCTGGGTTCGTTTTTTACACTCTCTCGATTGTGTTAAACCACTTCTGTCTTGTCAAAACAGCAGATTTTGATAGCCTTTCATTCCAAACACTTATGTATTACGACTAACGTCTCTATAGTGGATTTTTCTACATACAATTTAATGGCGGGGTGCTGTCCGTTGTATTCTTAAGCCTCGACCGACAAGCAGGACAGATTGATGTCCACTAAACAGGCGATAAGAACTACTCTGAAGTTCGTAAGTAACTGACTCCAGGTAAGTTTTGAAGTTGACTTCTTACCATCGAAAACACCAGGAGTCAACGTGGTGTGACACAGAGTAGCATCAGAAAAAAAAACTCATTACTTTTTATACAAAATCAGTAGGAATGAAGCAGGACTAATACAAAAAGAAACCTGTTCAAATTTATCAAATACATTGACTTCACGAAGTTTAGGTTTGACAGAATGACAGACAAAAGCTGTTATTATTAGTTCTTCTATTTAATGAATATATCTTCTTTGATGTAGTTTGTGTGGATTCGGTAGCCAAACGGTCATGATTGCGAGCTTAAGGCCGACATTGCTTTGCATCGAGCTGTGAGTCCGAGTCCTGATTCCACTAAATATCCACCTTGTTGAAGAACTGACGTGCTTTGTATACTTTCAAAATTTCCCGTTGGCGTAGTGGGGAAGTTTAGAGAGGGAGGTGCCAACTCAGGTGACGTTCTTATAATTTAACCGAGGTTCAAAATTACGAGGTTCGTCACCAACACACAGTTCTCGTGTTGTTTCTAAGTGTGAAGTTAGTATACGAGTGTTATTTTTTTCAAGGTCTGATTGGCCGCGAAATGAAAACTCTCGTGAAAATCCGATGACGCTGTGCGCAGATGTGTTGCGCGGTGTCTTTAGTATGCCATTCGATCGCTTCAGGTCGCAATTGTCAGTTATGAGCCAGCAATGAGCACGTAAACATGATTCAAACAACAGAGTCTCTCGCCAAGTATGAAGTTCTAACTGTCATTCGATTTCTGCATGAGGAGACGTGCAATACAGCCGAAATTCATCAACGAATGAGAAATGTACGGAACAACGTTCATGAATGACAATGCACAGCCGCATACTGCAGCTGCAACAAAAACGACCCTACAGCGTTTTCAAAGGAACATGTTTGATCACCCATCATACAGCCTTGACTTGGCTCCCTCCAATTTCCATTCCTTTGCTCGCATGAAATATTGGCCAGGAGGTTAGAAGCATAGTTCAGACAATGAACTGTAGACCAGAGTCCTGAAAGCAAAGGTGGCTGCTTTCTATGACGAGGGTATTGGAAAGTAGTTACTATGCTGAGACAATTTTGTTTGTCTTAATAACGATTATGTAGAGAACGAGTTTGAGGGTGTATCTAAATGTCCCAAATAAAACAGTTTTGATTTCCCCCTTGGTTTTATTTCGTATCCATTCAGACCTTGAAAAACAAATAGCTCTCATTATTTACGTTCTTATTATTCGATTTCAAATTATTTCAGAAGTCTGTTATTAATAACACACTGTGCAGCTTAATTAGGCATTAGTTGAAAGCCAAATTAAAGTAAACAAAAGTATATGAAAGCGAATCATTGACCCTCAGAAGCTGAGGGATCATGGACGTGAGCTTGTGTATCATGGTTTCAAGATGAGACACATTTTGAGTCTTTATTTCACTAAAGACGAATTATTCTGAATACTTGGGACTAATGTACGTTAAATTGAACTAGGACCCAAATTCCTATTGTGGCTAGTGTAGAAATTAAGATAAGGTGCCAGGTTAGGTGTGGTCCTCGTCAGTTGACCAATGCTCAAAATTACGCCAATAGTCTTCGTGTTTATATAATGAGGCTATAATAAAATCAAAGTAAAATATTTTGTGAAAGTTTATGTACTATGTAATACAATTGGTAATGAAATAGGAAACGCTTTAATTTTTATTTGTGTTTTATTGGCACCATTGTACAATTCATTTAAATGACACGAAAAACAGCATTGGGTAAATTAATACAAAAAAACATCACATTATCAAAATTGGATACAGAAGATAAGTATCACTCTAAATTTTAAGACAGTGTATTTTACATCACAAAGAATTATCACAGTTTAAGTTACGTGAAACCATCCATTAACAATTACTACAACGAATCTTGTAAAAATACACACACATTAAAGCAGGGCACACAAGTCTTTCTATTGCAGGAATACTCATTGAATACTGTACATTTGAACTTTTCGGTGGACTCTTTTAAAATGGAAACCAAGAGTATGAAGAAAGTGTTTTGCTCTAAGAAATGTTATCTTCGTTTAGAAACTTTCTAACTTTAATATCTATTTGGATGTATTTTAGAATTCTATATTTAAAAGAAAATTATATATTAATTGGATAAATAATTAGTATTTCTGATGACTGTTGAAAATGAAAGTTCATTCATGCTCGTATTTTTAAAAAAATTTCTTATTTAAGTATTTTATTATCGTTACAATATTCACAACGAATTTTTTTTTCATGTAAAATATAACTTATTTTCAGTCTCGAATTATTTGCTTATGTTTGTCAAACGATAAAATAAAAGTCCAAATTAATTTTTAAATAATTTTTTAAACATGAAGAATTGCAGGTAACTCCCGTATAACATGTCACTTCTATAGCACGGATTGCCTCTAACACATAATTGTGCTCGAGAATTAGGTGAAACTCTCGTACAATATAAAATATGATAAAAAAACTATTAAAAGCAAACTTTATCTAATTTGGAATTAAGGAAATAATCGTACAACAAATCAACAAACGTGATAAAGCCTTTAAGTGCGAAAGATACCTCAATCGGCATTTTTCATTCGAACCTGTGAGATTTTCCTGTAGAATTTTTGTGAAATATATTAATGTTTAAGTATACTTTAAGACTTTAAACGAGTCTCTCTTTTGGCTACGTAGATTTAAAATTTTTGGGTGAGTTCTTAAACTTTTTAAAAGAAATAACAATTTCATTTCAATTTTTATGAATTAATTTGTTGTCCTCACCTCTGCCCGGGCGGGGGGGGCCGTCTCTTAAAAGAGGTTTGATTTCCATGGAAACAAAATTACAAATTTCAGATCGGCTCAAAAAGGATGAAAAGATATACGTCGCAAATCTTTTAGATTTACATGAAGTAACAATATGTACTTTAAGGGAAAATGAAGAGAAAATAAAGATTCCGTTGCTGCAGGCTGTTCTATCTTCTCAAATATGACAGCTCGTCCAAAGGGTAGCAATAATTGAACAGATAGAAAAATCCCTTATTATCTAGATTGAAGACAGTTAAAAGAAAGGAATTCCCCTGAGCACCAATATTATTAAACACAAAGTCCTGAAAATTTACGACTACTTAAGGAAAATGGAGAAACTGCGAACAATCCAGTTTTGTAGTCAGCAAAGGGTGATTTGATCGTATGAGAAAACGCTTATCACTATAATACTTATTCGTATTAACATGTATTACTTCTTAAGAAAATTTTAATTAAGATACTCATATCAATTTTGAAAATGAATTAGCATGTTTTTTTTTAAATTTTTGTAACCTAATTCCCTTTTTATGGATTCACATAACTCGGCAATTTTTTGGAACTAACTACCATGTTATACGGGGGGTATCTGTATTTTGAAAAAAAAATACAGATACAGATAATTTTTTTTTTTACAGTTTTTATCAAATTCGATTAAAATGTTTCTCATATTAAAATGGAAATAACAATTTAAAAACTTTTTCTTGATTCTGATTGTAATCGATATTTTGTAATTTTTTTATAGAATGGTAGATATTATCTATTAGAAGTTTATAATATTTTGAACTCATTTATATATATTGCAATCCTATCCTATCTAAATATCTTTGATCGCTAAAAATTGATACTAATGAAGATGCCAAATATGATCTCATTTTAACTCGTTTTTTAACAGTGCGAATTCCATTCTAAGAAAAAAACTAAAAACGTTCTCCAAATTGAGAATTGTTAAAAGTGAAAATTAAAAACTATAAATGAACATTTTAAAATTGGTAATTCTCATTCAATAAAATTTTTCCTTTTTTATGTTTTTACGCGTTTCAGAAGTATTTTTAATTGAATAGGAAAACATTTTTTTTAAAATTCTTTCTATAAATACTGAACTTAACATGTCAAATTTTGAGCTTTTCCTTCTACAAAATGTCATTAATTGCCTTTTTTTCATCTTTTCAATTTTATTTCTTAATTATTGAAAAAGCATCATTTTGAAAACAATTTTTTTCTGGTATGCTTAAAAAGTGATTAAAATTTTGAGTAATTTTAATCCTCTTACGAAATGTATTATTTATTACTAGATTATATCTGTAAAAAAGTTAGAAAAAGCATTAGAAAAAATTTCTTTCGAAAAAAGAAAGGTTTATTTATATTTATAAATTAGTCTTAAAATTGTTCCTTACTGAAACTATTGTTTAAAAAAAGAAATCTCTTTAGAAAGTTAACTTTAGAGTTTTGTTATAAATCAGACTAATTATAGTGGCATATTAGTTTATTAATTGCAATCATATCTATTAATCTTAATCGTATCTATTGCAAGTGTAAGGAATCTGACAACAACTTGTTGGCTGTTATTGGATCCAGTTCTGTGTGTTATGTGTCGTCTTTCACGTAATAAATATATAATTGTTGTGAACTAAATTTTTCCATAGATTTTTGATATTCAATATAAAATTCATATAAATGATATAATTATAAAAATGTTAATCGTTAGAAACATTATCTACATAGAATTATGGGAAGTTTAAAAGCCATAATATATCAAAGTCTCAAACTACTGTGTTTGCCAGTACAACATGAAAATTCAATAACATTTCACCAGCATTACATTAAGAAATTATTTATAAATAACGTTGAGTACTTATAAACAGACATAACTACTAGCATCTTTCGCTCTAAATCTCAACAGTATCAATTTCTTGTGTATCTGTCGATACAAAATGTACTGTGTAAAAAATGAATTCTTTGATTCTTAGTTGTAAATAGTACATTTCAACAGGTACGTTGTTTGAAATTCATTTTTTCAATGTAATAATTTAGATTTATCGAAATATTAAGAGTCAGTATTATTTGAGTTAAATAGCTCTTTACTTGAAATAATCTATGAAATGAAGTTATAAAATTTACAGTAGTTACATGCATTTAGGGACAAACTTTTTTTATGATGTTCACAAAATTTGTTGTCAAGCAAAAAAGTTATTTTAACAACCCAATTAAATATATTTACTCATATTTTTAAGAGAAGTGATGGAAGAATGACGAGTTATTGATTTCCTAGAGTAAAAAAAAAGACTAGATGATTACGTGGTTCATTTAATTATTAAATTATAATTCCCTAGTACGTCAATAGGTATTCAATTATTCGCTAATGCTTTTACTAAAATGCTTATGATAAAACAATGAAAAAAATTAAATGTACTATATTATAATAAAATATTTTACAATAAGAATGTTTTAAGAAACAAAATATGCTTCGTTTTGTTATTTGTTTCCAGTTATTAAAAAAAAATTGTACATAACTATATATGACTGAAGAAATGGTTGAAATGAAAACATTTTAGAAATTCTGAATACTGTAATGGAATTATTTTTAGGAGTGAACAGAACCTTGGATTAAATTTACCCACTTATCTGTGACGGGATTTTAATTATTTTTTTCTGTGCAAGAAGAGACAATTTTAAGTTTTTTCCTTTTTTCATTTTCTAACTGTATAGTAGAAGAAGAAGTGAAAAGAACCTTGGAGGAGGTGGCTTGAGACCTTGATGTGAACATATAGAACACCAAAATCTTATACAAAGCGATTCAACAGTTAAGCTATGGTTTCCCAGGAAAGCAGAGCTGTTATTCTGGCTGCTGAGGATTGTTGTAAATGACGACACTAAAACGTTGTCTATATGAACCAGATGACATGGTCTAAACAGCATTAAATGCGATCGGAACGTATATTCTCTTTGTATATTCTGCAGTAATGGTTACAGATTATGATTATAGCTTTAGCAGTTGCTAAAGCTATAATCACGTGATCAAAAAACTGTCTTGCGGAAAAATTTTAAGCAATAGTACCATTTTGGAGAAAAATGAAGTGCAATGTGGGGAAATACTACGATTTCCATCCGGTAACACTGAATAAACGGCACTTTCAAATATTCCTTTCTGAAATGTGGCTCCCAGATGCAGTGTAGTTGGCCACCTCTGCTATAGAAATTGACTTAAAAAGAATATCCCGAAGAAGAAAACAGGAATACACTTGCAAATCCGACAGAAAATTAAAAGATTATGATACACGTGCTAAGCTCAAGCAGGATAATTTCTGGGAGAAGCAGATGTGTTCGTGTAAGACACCGGCATGTCAGGGAAATTATTAAAGAAGAAAATGCGTGTATTATGTCTTTATATAGGTCATTCATGTAGTGATCAGGAAAAAGCTACAGTGGTACTGTGCGATGTGAAAAAATAGTTCCATTGTAGCTCCTGCATGTCGTAAAAGGTGACTAAAATGAGTACCCAGTGTTGAGGGTATAGCCGAGTACCCTGCCCCTGGGGATCAGAGGACCTCAGGGGCTCGCCTGCTTCAGGTAGATACGGGCATCATGATTCCGAGGCACCTTTGTGATGTTTTTCTTTCACATGGGGTTTGCTGTCTTTGGTAAACATGGTTGACGCGCCCCTGGGGTACCTAGCTATTCTTCTCAAGTCTCGACCCACCTTCTTGTCAACTTTTTTTAAAAATCTTTTTTCAACTTTTTTCACATGTCTGGATCACACCTTTACCTTATTTGGCGCAGCAGAGTCATATCTGCAACATGGAAATACAATTACTCAGTCTTTATATAGGTACAAAATACATTTAATATCCGGACGATAAATATGTTATGATGCTTTTTTTTTGTTGAAAAGAGGATTAAAATATGAATTTTATTCCTTTGTTATGTAAATAAAAATGAAATGAATGCGTCGTTCTGATTTAAGAATTGACATAAGAAGTAAAAAATACACTAAATGGCTTACAATGAAATTGAATCTCTATTTCTAGCATGTTTGTAAGTATAATATTTAAACGAAATTTTCAATCTAGATTCTCGTCTTATTCGGATTAGAAAGCTAATTCGCGCTAAATTATCATTTGATGTGATTTGCGTGGATGTAATAAGGCTCCATCATCAATATCTCATACAAAGAGGGATATCAGATACGAAAAAAAAAAAATCTTACAAAATTCAAATTCTTTTTCTTATTATTTGAGGTAGTCAGAAATGTTATTCAATTTCATAAAACACTTAATTTAGAATATCATAAGTATAACCAAAATATAGATTAAGACTTGCTTTGAAAAATTACCAAATACAGGCCGCTATTTTGGAAAATTAACACAATTGGCGTATTTCCAAAGTTCCAAGTATGTTGCTGTTGCTTCTGAAAAATGCTATAAAATTACAATTTTTTTAATGCGTGAATAGTTATTCAAATTGCATATAAGTTAATGATATCTCTTTACAATTATATATATATCGATTCAAGGTAATTATTGTTTGTTTTCAATTTCTCAATAAGATATTAAATCTTCATGAGAAATTACTAAACAATATGCTTAAAAGTAAAACTATTATGAAAATATCTTGGGTCCCTCTTGCCGAGAGCAATTTTTAATTATTTGTACTATATTCCCCAATGGTTGTAAGTTTCTGTAAAAATAGAGATTTAAAAAATAATCAAATTATTTTGGACTGGAATAAAAAAATTTCTTCATTAAAAACTATCATAAATTGTCTTAGTTTTGGAATGTAAAGACTAACAATGAGACGCTTTAAACTTTTTGAAAATGGTCCGAAAAGTAAACTTTGAATTTATGAGCTAGACCTTAGTTTTTAATTAATACTGACTCTTAAAAATGAGATCCTCAAAAAGGAATGACATTGATACTCATGTGTAATGTTACAGGATCATCCTATGTGAGATAGTAGCACCAATAGGCTACGTTGAGTATAACAAATAGAAGTGGAAAAACAATTCGAGAGAATTTGTCTATCTTCAAAGCTTGTCTTTCTGAAGACTCGGATCGCCGACGCAGGGACGGCGATCGGACAATTCTAGTACCGTTTGCCCTTGCGTCGTCATCCTGAAAGTAAAAATAAAACTAAGTTTACTGACAATATTTTTGTTCAAAGCCATCATATAATCGAACTTATTAATTTTCTGAAAAGAAAAATGAATGTATAGATTCTTAAGAAAAGTTCTATAATCTAATATTTTTGTACAAAGCCATCATATAATCGAACTTATTAATTTTATGAAAAGAAAAATGAATGTATAGATTCTTAAGAAAAGTTCTATAAGTACAAAGATTACTCATCTCATGCAAAAACATACTCGTGCAAATATCCAATATATCTAGAAAAAATACAATAGATATTTCTTTTTAGCAAGATCGTTATACAGAATGAGCCTAAAGTAACTTCACAGTTTTAAATGAATACGATTTTTAACAATTTTTCATAAAAGTATATATTTAGTTGTGTATATTCATGTGTAACGATAAATCATTTTATCATCCTTCTTTTTATTCAATGTTTTATAACTCAGAACCTTTTCTTCTACATTTAAACAAACTTTTTTTTTCTTTCGAGAAGAGCGTGTTATAATACATCACGATCCTCTATTAATTGTTGACTTAACAAAATTATTTCGGGGAGCTCCTGTTTTCCTCTCTGATAAATAAGCGGCCTGTACTATCCAACGCTCTACTTTCTCTACTATCACTTGTTGCATTAGTCTGGCCAACAGCATTCCGTTATATCATGGAAGTAAGACTGCATGTTAAGTTTCAGAAGGTTTAAATAAATTCAAATACTCATAACTTTTAACGATTGGTTCTTTAATTGAATATGAACATCAAATATAACATCGCCAGTGAAATAAATACCAGAATATTTTTATATACATATATATTGCAGTAGTTGAATACTTTTATACACACATATATTGCCTTGAGTTTCTTGACGAATATTGGTCTTCAGCAGAGCAATGGCCTTAGGATTATTGGTGAAAACACGACCTTTCAGATTGTGACGGCTGCCCATTCCGGGTTGCCTCTTGTGCCATAGCTAAACTCAATGTTTAAATACTAAGAATCAATAAGTCGATCAAAGAGACATTAGAACAATATTTACACAATTTGTTAACTGTTTGTTAATATAACAACAATTATAAATGCCCTCCCGGACAAGGGCCTTAATGTCTTAACTCAATCTACCAGTAATAATCTAACTGACCCTTACCACTAAGCATTCCTTGACTTCAAACCTACATTAACCAGCCGATAACTTGTCACAATTCTCGGCTCTCCGACCTGGAACAATTGCTGAACACTGGAATCACTCAATCTCTACTTCTCGAACCATTCAACCTCTACTTCAACTTCCTACTACAACCTCTCTTTCAACCTCTCTATCGCGACTCTCAGTCTGAGTTTATATATTTCCTAATTCTCCCGCTTCACTTCATTTCTACTTGCTTTACATAATCACATTTCATTTTTGGTTGGGCAAAGGTTGTTTAGCAAAAGCAATCAATCTTAATTAAAACTCCCCAAGGTTAGTGAAGAGAAACCGAGAATAGCCCAACGTCACAAGATATCTCCAGAAAAATGAATTTGGTGCAGTGAGAATAAGGGAGCGTGATTGCTAACTCCAAATGCTCGAGGACGGCATCAACCAGATGATGCTGATTTTTCATCAATGCTTTCACTAATACGATTGGCCTGGTTGCGAGTCGAGAGGGTCTTCCAATTCTTGAAGTATCAATGATAATCTCTTGTGTGTAACCAAGGCCAATATCATAAACCTAGAATGAGTCCTAAATGAAAGAATACACATGCGCCCTCTGTGTGAGAAAAAGGGAATCTTTATTTGCATAGTAACACTGGGAAATCCTTCCCTCTTCTTTGTTCAGTTATGCAGTTTCTCCAAATTAAAATCCCATTCCTTGAATTTCGGATTCTGAAATCAACTCCCTCCTTCAAATTGATTTTCGTAACTGTTAGTCACATCCCAAATTGTAAGTGACATCTGACTAACCTTGTATTTCCTTTACAATAAACATTTCAAATGACAGATGTAGATACATGTGCTAATATACACACGTACTCTCGAAGCATGATATAGAAATTTAATGAGCTAGATACCGATACATAGATACTTTTTTCTTCAATCCATTGCTCTTAAAAAGTTCTATTTTGACGTACATAAAAATGACCTAAAGAAAATATACCAAATAATGTTCCTACAATACAAAATAAAAGTTCTGTAATGCTTTTATAATCATATTAACAGGTAAACTTTATAAATAGCATTTTGGTTGTTTTCTAAATATAGAAAACAATAGTGTTTATATATTTGACGAGATTATTGGTAGCTACCAATAGTCTCATAGTGTTTTACCTCCTAATAAGGAATACCCACTGGACAAGACATTTAATCCCTTAAATAGAAGTATCTCTTAATTTGAAGTAAATATATATGCTATTAAAAAAAGGGCCGGGACCAACAGAATGGTCCTTCAAATAGCGATGTCCCTTATTAATAGGTGTCCCTTACATGAGGTATTCAATTCTCCACAGAATTGACCCTTAAATAGAGGTGTCCCTTACGAGAGTTATTACACATTTACTATATTTCAGAAAGTATTCTCTGAGTACCTTGTTAAGGATCTTTAAACTCTACATTTTAACTTTAGAAACTTTTAATTTGTGTTTTAACCCCGATTTTTAATTTTGTCATTAACTTTAACTTTTAAAGTTTACACACAATGGCGTTTACTTTTTTAAAGGAAAAAAATTATTCCGGAAAACAGTTTTACACAATCCATTGATGAGAAACGTACTTTCATTTGTATGATCTGTATATCGTTGAGAAAATTGTTGGCCAACTTTTCCTTCTCTTCTGCATGTCCTATCAATATGTTGACGATGGCGTACTCCATCAGGGATGAGAACACGAAGAGCGTGCAGGTTGACATGAAGATATCTATGGCCTTGATGTAGGACACGGGAGGCAGCGACTTCTGAGATTGCGCGTGTTGGGTGGCCAGAGTGAGGAGAGATGTGACGCACAGTGTCACCCTGGCTGGGACAGCGTCTGCTTTGATCCAAAAGGAGATCCAAGACATGATGACGATGAGACATGTTGGAATGTATGTGTGAAAGAGGTAGTAACCCAATCGACGTTCCAAGGTGAATTGTACTTCTATGCACGTGAAGTTGCCTGTAAATAGAAACAAGTTACACAGCAGCGTCGTTGACACATATACACACAATGATAGAAACATTTTATCACTCATTCACCGAAGATTTTTTTTTTAAAAAAAAATTCCAAATACTTTTCTAAATATTTAAGGGTACAAGGACATGTGAGTAATTATAAAATATCGTTTCTAAGATTCACTTATATCTTTCGAAATAATTACGGCAGCTTAGATTTTTTTATGTTCTTAATAATGGTATTTTAATCATTCTACCGTCTAGAGCAGAGGTCTTCAGTCTGGGTTCCGCGGAACCCTAGAATTCTGACAAGGGTACTGCAAGAGGTCACTATTTGCTTAATCATAGCGATAAAATCTTAGTAAAATTTTAATTTTTATAAAAAATCGAATTCTTAAAGGCAGTTTACTTGTAAAATAAATATAGATAAGTATTTTATGGACAAAATAAAATCTTAAATTTCGTAAAAGTCACTTGTTTCAAATATATTAATCGAGACGCTAAGTCACATATTAGACTCCCTTCCTTGGCTCAGGTAAAAAATCACCCTCTTATTTGACCCCATATTTCGTTTTTTTTTCAAGGTGTAAAGTAAACTTGATGCTATCTTTTTAAAATTTGAAATTTTGGTATTTTGAAAGATAATATTGAATGCTTTCTTAATTTGCATAATATTTTAGTAAACGATAACGCTAATCCCGACAAAAATGTAAAAATTAGTTTAGTCCAGTATTTATCAAATCTGCAAAAATAAAAAAGAGAGTTTATATTGGACCCAGATTTTAACAATTGTTCCAGACGAAAAAATACTTTGCAACAAAAGACAATCACTGCCAAGTTATTAAAAATTTTCTTCGTATAAATTTGTTACGATTTAAAACTTTGTTGCTTTAGTATATTATTCATAGAATATATTTTAGAAAACCAAATAAATAAATAAAAAGTTCCCATTAGTTACCTAACCCTTCATTATTTTATTAAGACGTATCTATTGTGATAAATAGAGATGCAATTATAAATTTTGTAAATTTAAATTGAATAAAGGTTTGATATTCCTTTTTTTTCCTTTTCTTGGATCAAGAGAAGTGCTTTCAAGAAAATGGTAAGCTGAAAGGGTTCCCCAAATTCAAAAGGTTGAATACTTCTGGTCTAGAGTATTTCATAGATGTACTGCCACTTTCAATACGAGAATTTAATGGTACATGAAATAAATTTCGAACATGATGCAACATGCTCTTGAATAGGCTTAGATGGTGTGTTTTATAACTCTATATGCCGGAGGTAAAAGACACTAAGTTAATACTTGAAATTTTGCTGGAGAGCAGCTTTTAAATGTATTTTTGTGTGTGTTTATTTATTAACAACTGGCTAGTTAATGAATATTTTTTAATTATTCCTTTTACATTTTATTCTATGGGCATCTGAATTTTAAGTTGCAATACATTTTTAAGTGTTATTACTGTTTAAAACTTTATTGATTACTATTTAAAAAATGAACATCGTACCCTTTACCTCCACCATATGGAATTATAAACTACAATCGTAATCCTATGAGAAAATTCTAAACGTAATAGTTCTTCATTCATTATAAAGCTAAAGAGTTCAAGACTTATATCGAGCATCTAGTTAAATAAAAATTACAGTTTCAAATGTATACTCGTACAAGCATTTTAAGTGCTTATAATATTATAAAAGATAAAAGCAATAACTTTTATTGAATGGTACGATGATAACCATGTCTCATTTGATCAATGAATGGGAAAAATTTATTTTCTCAGAATTGAACTCTCCTCAGGGTCTTCCTTTATTTAGGTATGTACGGGAATCATAACCAGAGTGATCTTTTTCTTTCTCATTTATTGTCTTTGGTAAACAATAGCGACACGCTTCCCTGTATACCCTAGCGACCCTTACTCTATTTTCGATTCTCCTTATCAACCAGTTTACCTTTTTTTGAATTCTTCAGGCATCTATATTGCAGTCATACCTTGTTTGGCGCAGCACAGCCATGTCTGATCTTTGTTTGCCATTAAATTTTACCATCACTCACTCACTTAGTATTAGATAAATTCTTATTAATATGTTCTCGGAAGAGTATTCGAATGAAAATTACGTTTTGAGTTCAATCGTTTAAAACCCCGCATTAAGTATATTTGAAGGTGACGAAATTTTATTGGGAAACAGAAAATTTGCTCAATATTTTCAGGTTTATCATTTAATGTGTTCTGTATTTTCTTATATATATGTATAATTACAGTTATTAATTTTTTTAGCATAAATTAAACGCTTAATATTATTATTATTATTTCCCTCGTCTGAGCAATATCTATATGAATTTGTAAAAATTTTTAATTTTCTTATAACAGAGTTTAAACAACTTTATTATGTGGAGAGAATTCAAATCATGTACATTTTCCTCAACAAATGTTTTTGATTTTGGGTTAATTTTTCCCAAGTGCATTTTTAAATTAAAAAAAAAATTACACCGCCTACGAAGTTTATTTTAACTCACCGATATCGAAAGCTAGTATCAAAGAGAACAATCTTCAGTTTTCTCTAGAGACGCCGTTAATACATCATCTGAGCACTTGGTAATTGACTCTTAATTGGAGGTAATGAATAGAATCGGTAAGCGGATTATCGGCGACTTTCCGGCCTCGCTTTAAGAATCGATATAATCCTCTTAACAGCACAAACTCTTTGATGTAACTTTGGTTAAATAAACGAATCTTTTGAACACGAAGGAAGTCGCTTGCCTACAATTGCTGATTTATTATCGATAAATAGTTCTAATTCTGTTGAAATCTTATGCTCTTTCAAATTAACTGGAAATTGAATAAACTAATAAACTATCTTTGGGGGCAAACGATTATAATAAGCGAAGAAAAGGCAGCAAACACTTTTCATCTTTTGTATGCTTTGTGAAGAAACGAATAAGTTTGTAAATTTGGGTTACAACAGAAGTTCATGTCAATTCATGATTTATTAGTAAAAAATTGTAGTTTCTTACAAGAAATATACAAAATTACGAGTTTTATTGAAACTTTTTGTAATTAATTTTGATAATGAATATATTTTTATGAAATACTTCTGTTGTTCTTGTTTCTTAAATTGAATACATGAAGACAATCTGATAAAATGTGTATATGAATATATGTGTTGTTTAATTAAATCTTCGTTTAAGAAGTTTTATTTATTAAAAGGAAATTTCTTAAGAAATTGAGATAAATTTAAGAAAATAAAATGAGAGTGAATTTATCGAAAGAAGCTGAAGAAATATTTGCCGGAAATAACTTTAAAAAATAGTTGATGTGTATTATATGAATTTAGATTTAATTCAATTAAAAAAATAGATCAAGTAGTAAAGATTTCAGTGCAAAAGTAAAAGTAGAAATTCCATAGGATTAACATTTCGGGAAAGTAAAGTTAAGCCTATAAAATTTCTTCTGCTATCTCCTATACTATTCTAAATATTTAAACGCAAAAAAAAACAAAAAAAAAACAAAAAACACCCGAAAGCAAAACTAATGAAGGTTTCTGCGGAATTATTTTTTCTGCTGATTTTTAAATTTTATTTACCCCTATTTTAATTATTTGTTTGCTGTCTTTTCAGTTTTTAAATAATATTTTAAAATATTTCCAAAAATTGGAGAGAAAATTTAATTTCGCTGAAATCTTCATTAGAATGCCCTTTTTTGTATTTACATAGATAAAATAATTTACTTATAGATTTCAGGACCATAGCAGAAATTCCATAGAGTTAACATTACGTTCACGAAATAAAAATGGGCAGTACTGAAATTCAAAACACATTAGTGAATCATTTCGCAAAAGTAAAATAATTAAATTTTTCTTTCCCAATGCGCGTTTTCATTCAGTTATATTTACAAAGTATTTACATAGCATTACTTTTGTGAAAATACGGAACTCTTCTCGTGTGGGGAAACACGCCCGTTTTCTCTAACAAATAATTTTCTTTCATCGATGCTCAAAAATACATTTTTAATGGAAAAAAAAAATTCTAAATCTATAAACAAGCGATGAAAAAATAATTTTAAAAACCTTAATATTCGTAGTAAATGTATTTGCAAATGGAACTCGTATTTATAATGCTTATTTATGTAAAAAAATTACGCAATGATCTAAATTCTCATTCGTGAAAGATGGTATATCCTTGAGAAAGACGTATAGATAGATTTCTTTCTTTCTATTTTATATAACATAAGGGGTATAGTAAGCAGTAACTTTCAATATCAAAACTTATAAATACAAACAACAAAGAGGCTTAGGCAAAAGGGAAAACGAAAAATATTATATAGAGCAATTTTTAATAGATATTTTTAGCTTTTGAAGCAAAAATATTTTAAATTATAAAACTAAAACAGTTATAAGAAAACTAAAGAACTATAAAAAGGCATTTGCAGAAGAAATTTGAATTTGAAGTACGTAATTAAGCCAAATAATATAAAGATGCAATTTTTATTTTTGAAAAATGGCGTATTCCTAAATTACACTCATAGAAAGAAATGTCTTTTCTGTGTTACGTGACTCGTCTGTCATCTGAAGTCTTCAACTTAATTCTAAGCATATATAAAATTATTAATATAGTCACCAAACAGTTCAAGAATTAAATCTATTACTTATTAAAGACTTATTTAATGTTTCTCTAAAAGGGGAATGCTCTCTACTAGTTTACTATCCCTCGACGTGGATACTAATAACTTCTAATATATATCAAAAGATTGGGTTCTAGTCCCTATAGATCACACAGACCCGCAAGAACTCACGCTCTATTTAAAATCTTCACACTCTTGCAATCTTTCTACTACGGCAATCATACTTAATAGAAAGATCCATTTAGATGAAGAGACCGCAACCCTTTTATCATCAAATTCGATTATCTATAATTTTTAATGGGTTTTCCTTAACTAACATTGTAATTTTGTCTGGGTCAAAACTTTAAAAGCTTTTTTCTACACTTCTACACATTTTAAAGCACTCAATTGAGTTAAAATTTTATACACACGATTGTTTTGGATGACAATACGATGATTTAATTATAATGAATAAAAATTAATTGATTAAAACTAATTATTTAAAGAATTAAATTTTACGCCAAGTTTCTCGCTAAGTCGTCAAATCCATCGTTTCATAATTTATCGTTTGCTTTAATTTTAATTACATTTAGCTTAAATATATTCAATTTAATAACACAATTTATCCTTTGCCTTAATTTTTATTATATGTAGCTTAATTGATTAACATAATGCTTAATTGAGCTAAAACATTTTACACGTATTTATTTTAGATAATAAATTTAACAAGCGTCAAATAATAAAATAAATTATTAAAACTAATAATCAAATAAATTCAATTTGATTCGACTTTCCATTTAGGTCTTAAAATTTAAGGAATAAAAATAAATATTTTACGCAAAGTGTGAAGTTTGAAAGAAAACACTTGTTCAAAACCCCTATTTTTTACAAATATTATGAAATTTGATCATATCTATTCACAACACTTCTAAAATTTACCAAATTTGAGTAACCACGTTTCATTTGATTAGAAAGAAGCCGGAAACTAAATATTAAACCGAGAAGAAAAACTCAGATGTTAGTTATAGGATGGTTCGCAAATATCCCATGTTACAAATATTCGTTCCACCCCCTCCCTATATTATATAATAAGTGATTGCAAGACTTTCATTATCGAAACAATAAAAGTTATACAAATGGAAAAGCGAAAAATATTATGCAGAATATATTTTGAACAATTTTTTTTTCAAACTTTCGAAGTAAAAATTACTTGTATTGGAAAACTACAGCAGTAACACAAAAACAAAGAGGGGGAAAAAAGGGATAGTCACGAAAAGATAACATTAATATTTTAAAAATTGCAAGAGACACCGAAATTTGAGAGTGCTTTAAGTGCTTGAAAAGATTCCAATGATCGCTTCATTTTTCAAAATGGAACATTTTTATTTTCCTCAGAAACTTCAGATGTGTTAAAGAAAGCTAAGTGTGCATTTAAAAAAATTTATATTCTCAGTACGATGTAAATCCAATTAAAATGTAAAAAATGGAGCTTCGTTCTTAATTTTTTTTGTCGACATTTTTGAAATTGTTACCTTTTTCTGAGCACTAAAAGAAGCTTAAGAAACGACAAACAATCATTACTGTCACTGAATGAATCCATTTTTCTCATAAGGATAAAAATTAAGTACGTAAATGCATTTGGAGAACGATATATATTTTTTTCTTCCGAAAAACATTATTTTGCTTAAGAAGAGGTAAAAAGGAAAAGTGCAAAACTTGCTCTTTACATTCGAGATATATTTTTGAAACTTGATTCTCTTAAAAAGAATTAAGTGTACGAATTTTCACTTTTGAATAAAAATTTTCAACGTGACATCCGGTATTAGATAATTATCTTTTTGCTTATTCTTCCGGAGTTGGATTCCAGCCAACATTCCTTCGGACTAATTTATGTCCCTGCCTACATTTTTAAGGAAAAAGATTTCGTGAATGTATTGCTCTGTAATTGAAGATAACTTTTAGATAGGATAGATTTCTAAAGTTTCATGTATCCTGCAAATTTTCTTACAATTGTAATATTGTTGTTTAGCGATCTGATGCTACACTTTTTTTTTTTGGATTAACAGAAAATGAAATAATCGTATTTTTCTTTTATCATTCAGATCAAAATGTACCTTTAAAGCGATTAAAGTCGAAATAGAATTCTCCAGTGAAAAAAATTTGTTAAAAGTAAAAATAACCATTCAAAAACGAATAAAATTATTTTATCAACATATACAATTTTTTTGTTGAGATACCATGTTTTTCAGCCACCAAAAGGGCTTTTGTTTATTCAATGACAAAATGGTTACCTGAGTAGTTTTCAAAATTTTATCGTAAAAGTTTTTGCGTACATGTTTGCTGCTTTTACCAGTAATGAACTTAATTTTCAAAAATAATAAATTTGAAATAATGATAAAATTTTTAGATAATCTTATTTTCAAAGTTATGTTTTACGGTATTTCTGATTACATAAAAATTTTATTAAAGAGTATTACAAATTTTTGTATGGAATATTCGAATAAAAATAAGTAAATAAATGAAAGCACCTTTGGTGATTAAATCTGTTCACTGTAAAACTTTACATAGAACAATTTTAATACTGTTTTTAATAATTTGTCTTCACTATTAATTTTCTATTTCCGTCCATATCAATTATCTATTTAATATAGTCAATGATCCCTTAATTTTACACAATAATCTGTTATCTCCCGTGCTTTTAAATCCCGCCTGTAGAGGGCATTTTTTTTTGTAAAGGGGTAAGTATGGTATGTCACACGATCCCTTCAAAGCAGATCAGACTAATTCTCCGAACAGAGCGAACTTAAGCGAGTTGATACTCGAGAAAGTTGTGAATCTGACTGAGTGCTAACTGATCACCAAGGTAACGCTACAGCAACTGTGCTGAAGGAATAAATTAAGTTGTTATTATTGTTAAAAAATGTGTCTGATCTTATATTAATTTTAAGGGAAAGTAAATAGCTAAGTAAGCTACCGTAAGGAATAAAGGTATTTAGCAAAATAAGCTATCGGCTATCGTGAAAAGAAACAAAGTGACATGCTCTATGAGTTCTAAAGTAATAATAAGAAGTTATATTGACAAGAGTGAAAAAGAATAGTTTAGCGAAAAGGGGAAAAAATAAGAACCTAAAGTAAAGTTTAAAGTTGAGTAAAAGTTAAAGTAGTTAGTTTAGTTTATATGAGTGAAAAGAAGAAAAAATTATAATAAATCAAATAAGAGGTTATTAACTAAGTTAGAAACAATTTTTCTACATTCAGTGAGAGGAGATTAAACATGTAAGCCCATTTTCATTACCATCATGCCCATTATTCAGTTAAACAGCTTTGGTTTGCATCGGTCAATAAAGTTAATAACCCAAACCCGAGTTAAGTTTTTATTAACATCGCACTAGAAGCAACACGAGGGCTATTGGTGACGGACCATGTAATTTTGAACCTTGATCAAGTGACGAGGACGACACTTGATCTGACATCCCCTCTCCTAACTTCGACACCACGCCAACGGGGGGACTTCAGGCCCCGATAGATTTAACGTGCATCATACCTGACTGCACTGCGGGTCTTTAGCGGTCAAGGATTGAACCCGCGACTGAAGAAAACCCCCGGCCACGAATCCGAAGTCATGACCATTAGGCTACCGCGGCCACAACCCAAATCTGAATAACTTAATTATTATTCAACTATTGTTTAACTGTTTAAAATATACTAGTCCTCTGAATGGCATATCGGTAATTTAAGTTTTTTCTCCCTTTTGATAAACGTTCAAATGATTGACGATAAGAAATCCTTCAAATAAATGAAACAATTCATTACAGATACAAAATGATTACTGTCTCTGAAATGGTTTAATTATTAGTTATCGTTATGGAACTGAAAAATAGTTTTAAGAACGAAATCCACTGAAAAATTCTTTTACTGATCTTGCAGGCAACTTGATTTTGCTAGTAAATCAAGCACGAAAAGGATTTTTTTTTTTTTTTAAATTTCCTTTCTCACAATATGCAATTGCAGAACTTTCCTCGTCTTCCCGTTTTATACAGTAAGTTATGTCTATGAATATTTTTAAACGACATTATAATCTTTGAAGAAATATTTTAATTTTTGTATTTTATACCGAACCAAAAATAATAATAAGTGCATTTTGATGTATAATGTCTACAAGAATAGTGGTCCTTTTTAATGTTCCATCGTGGGGGAAATAATCACAAGACTATCTCAGATAACGAAACAAATAAACTCTCTTCCTGCTTTGTAATAATAGACCAATGCTACTGACAGTCCCTTAATTTTAGAAATCGATAGATTTTCTGTTACACAAGAATGTTCAATACCTGTGGAATATTCTTGCGTGCAATCTCCGAGTTTGGTGTCCACCAGAATATGCTGAGGAAGCTCAATAGTAGGTTCTACTACCAGAGGAACTGTGGATTCCCAGTCGAATATGAGATCGTCAGTGGTGTAAGACACTATGTAAAAAGACATTTGGAAATTTAGAAAGGTATAAATATGCAGAAAATATAAAGGTATATGAAAGATATAGAAAAGTATATGTATAGTATAGCTTTTACACTATACTGTAAAACCGCAATAATATGTATTCTTCAGTAATAAACCTTCTTCCCACTTTAAACTTAAATTGAATTTTTCTGCTTCTGAAACTGCTCTCCTGTATTTTCAATTATTATTATTTATTTAATTTCAAGTGTATATTTGATTCAAATATCGACTTCTGGAGCATCCGTTAGAATTAAAAATTTATTAAAATTCAGTTGGAGAAGTATATCTCAGAAATTTTATGGCAAATGCTTCAAAAATAACTTTATCCTTAATTTCCAATATAATCCTGCTTATAATTTCGAAAAATTAGTCTGTAGTACAAGGGCGGTTCGGATGTGAACGAGAATATTTTAATATTTTAACGTACCTATTCTGAAATACTGCTTATCAAAAATACGCCCCTGTAATTTTTCTTTGCATCTTGCTTTAAGAGCTACAACTTTTCCCAAAGTATTGGGATTTTCTTCCGATTGATAAAAAGAAGTAGAATGTGTACGGAGCCCCAATTTCGCACAAATTAATTAAAACAATTATTCAACGTAAATCTCCTTTTAATATTTCTTTAAAAGTTTCAAACGAATGGTAGTCTGTAAGTACCGAGTTTCGACTTAAGGTTGGTGATCGTGATTGTTTTGTTAACGTTGTACTGAGAAGCAACAAGAGGGTTAATGACGACTAACTTCGGTCAAGCGAAGAGAACTAGTGAACTAGCACCTCCTTTTCCGAAACTTGCATGCCATGACAACGAGAAAACTAATGACCTCGACCAAACTCAACGAGCATCAGTGCCTCTACACGTGAGTCTTAAGTGGCATTAGAGCTTGAAGAGACGACTCGACAAAAACAGCATCGGCAATGAGCCCGCTACTATCACCACTAGGCTACTGCGGCGGGACTTCAGGTGGGATGTTTGAGAATTGTCCAATAAGTTTCTTTAATTTTTCTAGTTTTACACGAGCTGTGGGGGATCTTGCATTGTCTCGGAGATTGAGAACATTCCGGATCGCAATAGGAAGTCTTTTCGACTGATATACTTCCTCAACTTTCTCCAAAAATGTATTGTATACATCAATAACTGAACTTCAGGCATGAAGAAAATTGTAAACAATACCCTGTGAAATGTAAAAAGACAGTAGCAATAAGTATTCATGTTGATAACTAAGTTTTGCTTTTAGTGGAGCATTTTCTCTTTTTGAGAGCGTTTCCATATTGGACTGCCTTGCTTCAGGAGGGGAGGGACTGAATAAATTCATTTATGAAGAATAAAATGATACCAAATGATCATTTAAACTTTAAATAACTTTTTATGGTTGTTATGGCAAAATGTATAAAATTCATAGGCCGCTATTAAAAATATCTCGTTTATATTTGATGCATGGGGGGTTGGGGGTTGGAATGTAACAGAAGTTTTGCTATAACTCTCGAATAGGATTCTTTTTCTTTTTTTATTTATTTTGGTTTTATTAATGTCGCACAAGAAGCAACACGAGGGCTATTGGCAACGGATCTCTTAATTATGAATCTTGGTAATATGACGAAGACGACACCTAAGCTGGCACCTATCTCTTTTAACTTCCATACCACGCCAACGGGAGGACTTTGAGCCCCGACAGATTTGACGTGCATCATCCCAGTACACAGTGGGTTTTTATTGCTGTCAAGGCTCGAACCCACGACTCGACGAAAACCGCCGGCCATGAGTCCACGACCTTGACCACTAGGCTACCACGGCCCCTCGAATAAGAAAAAAAAAAAGGAGGCAGAAAAAATTCATGAGATCTGCAGCTTTCTGCACTAAATCAAAATCGTTGCATTACAGGAACAATACGGATTCATTATATACATTACAGCATGAAAGCACTAGAATTTAGAGATTAGTTTTGATTATAATCTTTCTTTTACTTAGACCACGTTTATAGTTCACAGATAAGGAAAAGACGTAGGTGACAAAAACGAAATAATTTATTAAGCAATCATATTTTATACTTTTGGTAAGCAGCGCTCATCATGTGTCTGCTACCTTCGATGTGTTATAGTTTTATCTTTCTTCTTTCAAGAATGTTCTGGAAACGATCATCAGGCGCCTAGGTGTCGGATCTGAAAATCTGCCAAGTTTACATTAAATTTTGGAATTGTCCCATTATAATTCATGCTACCGCAACTAGTGAGTGTAGGAGAAGAGGCATTGATGGAAGATGAGGAATTAATGAAAATGGAGAGTAATTCTTCTGTAGGGGGCATTAAGTCTTGTTTCTTGGAGAGGGAGAGTGGGTGGTTGAATCGGAGCAGGAGTGGAGAAGAGCGGGAACGTGCTGCCGTTATTCGAGTTGATTAAGATTAGCATCAGGCTGTTTGAAAAACGATTTTATTGTTGGCTGAAGTGTGTTGTTTTATTGGTTGTCCTATTGCAGTGAGAAAGTTAGATGGGTGGAGCTATCCCGCAATGAGGTTAAGAAATAAATAGTGATGGAAATTAATGAATAAAATACAAGCAATATTTTAACTGAAAATTGAAATTAGAAATTTAGGTGGTTCATATGAATCCAAACGGATTTGGCGAGGCCTTCTTGTTTTTGCATGGGGCTGGTAGATTTTGCACTTTAATAGTATGATTGTTTGGGAAATAATTTTAAAAAATTATGGATAAGAATTTTGGATATGTGTGTTTCCAAAATGATGTAATTTTAAAAGCTTTGAGAGTTTCAGATTTTTTTATGAGCCCCCTTTGCAATAATTTTGAGAATGGAATTTTGTGCATTATCTATAATTTTATTAATAGTTTTACATGAATAACATTATATTGGTCAAGCATAAGATATAACTGGAAGCATAGCAAAGGTATAGAGAAGTAATTTGTTTTCATAAGTCATTTTATAATTCCATCTTCTTCAGAGGTAGACTTTTCTAACTTAGGTGACGGATTACTTTTATATATGTTGTAAACACATCCTCTATAAAAAGGAGTTTAGAAAGCGCCCTCTACAAGCGGATTCTAACACAATTAAACATCACGAAAAGTAGAGAGTTGATAGTAAGAGGGGAGAAGGGACTTACAGCTCTCCATTTTCAAGGAACAAGTCTGCGTGTCGTGTGGATATGCTTCGAACTTCATGGCACACGATAACTCAAGGGTCAGTCTGAAATAAAAAGAATTATGATAAACTGATTTTGATATGAAATATCCATTATAAATACATAATTGATGTTATTTTTCAAACGAGAGATACAAATATAATTGTTAAGTTTCTATTAAGAATGACACGTATTTATCTAGAAGGTAAGACGTCTCGCCAATAAATTTTGTAGTGCCAAATATAGTAACTTCGATGATACATTTGCTTGTTTGATTTGAATAAACATCATTCTACAGTTACACTAGGATGATTAGCCAGATACCTCGTAATTTAGAGCCACGGTGGGGTGACTAGAACGACCTAGGAACTGGAACCTCACTCTCTTAGATTCTACATCGCTCCATGCTGAGGCTTATTGAATTAACGTGCAGAGATCTTTATTTTTTCATTCGATGATCTTTAATAAAATCAAGACTTAAACCATGTAATGTTGTCACACGCGTCTTAATACATAGCTAAACATGCAAGCTATTCTTCTGAAATAGTAAGAGGATTACGAAGAGTGAGTTTTTTTTTTATTTGGTTCGATTTCTTCGTGTGAGACAAGAAGGATTAATGCACTTCCGTTTAGAACAACTAAAGATTTCTTATCCGAAAAGAGATTGTTGTTGAGATGCCCTAAGTAAAAAATATTAATAAAGTAATCACCGCTTCATTCTAATGCTATAAAATCGAAGGAAAAACATTAAAGCACTGTTTAATATTGGATACTTTTCTTTTAAAACCAGATCATGATATTTTAGCCTCAAATGGAATCTTATTTTGTCGATTTCTTTCTCAATACTTTTGGCTAAATTCAGGCCATTATTTTTTCTTACTCTTTTTACTTTATTATTTTTTTATTTTTTCCAAGCTGTCTAGCGAGCTTCTAAGTTTACGAGAGATACCCAAAAGTTCCTATATAGAATAAGCTGTTCTGTGTGGAGTTTTGTGCAATATTGCATTTTTTCCGCTTAGAGGCGTATAGCGTAATTCTTTGCGAGTTCAATACTGCCTTTGGCGTCGCTCATGAAAATTTGATTACTCACAGTGAATTTTTTCATCGTAGCTGATTTGCTTTCTCTTCTTTTTTTAAGACGGGAGATTTGAACGAACAATGCACGGCTGTGAAATTTTGTTTCCTGTTGGGATAAAACACCGTAGAAATGTTGATGTTGAATACAGTTTACAAAAA
This sequence comes from Nephila pilipes, assembly GCA_019974015.1. Lineage (NCBI taxonomy): Eukaryota > Metazoa > Arthropoda > Arachnida > Araneae > Nephilidae > Nephila > Nephila pilipes. The sequence continues at coordinate 115,919 of BMAW01088853.1, read as the reverse complement.
TGGCCTCTTTGGGAAAAATTTAAGTGTACAAATGTTTTTCACGAGATGATGAATCATTTGATCCCAAACCTCGTTCTGGACATCCGACAACTCCTCGAACAAGCGAAAATGTCGAGAAAATTCGTGAAATTGTCCTTGATGATGAATGATAGACCATTGAACATATGCAAAATTAATTGGATTGTCTTGGAGCTCGGTCCAGCGAAATTTAACAATATTTGGAAACGAGAAGTGTAGCTGTCAAATATGTGTCAGGGGTTTTGACTGACCATAAAGAAAGAGTCATCGAAGTGAGCCAGTTTCGGTTTAAAAACGGTATGATTCTCTTGCCATCCGCCCACCTCCGTGTCTTATTCATTTGTACCAGCTCCATGCAATTTTGCAATTTCGTGTTTTCGTGCATAAGAGGCATGAAAGGACACCAATGACAACGTCAAGGAAAAAAAAAGAGGAGCTTTCAGCCATTATTGCAGATGAGAACCAAAAGTGCTTCAAGCGATGAATCACCGAATGGAGAAATGTATCAAGTATAAAGAGAGTATTTTAAAGAGGCGATAACGTTGTTTTGTAAGAAAAAAATTGAAAACTTTCGGGAAATTTTTTTTTGGGGGGGGGGAGATGTGAACCCCTCTCGTATAAGAATGTGGCAAAATCGATGCTAGAAAAAGGATTGATATCAGACTAGGGTCATATTAAACCATTTTCTTGATTGATACTAGATTAGCGCTGAGAAAATATACCAGAGACAAAAAGTAAAGTAAAAGAATCAAATGGTGAGGCTTTAATACAAAAAGACGTTTTAGAAAAAGTTCTTTTCATGTTTTATTACGCTTTAGATAAAATAAATAAATTCTGTATACTTAAAATGTTTGCCGTAATTATTTATTCTGAATTTTCAACTATTTTTAATTCTGCAGAGTTGAATCACAATATTATGACCACCGAAAAGGTTGATTTAAACGCAGTCTTGGCCAACCACAAGTAAGAAGGATAAACTTTTTTGTTAGCAGATATATAAAGATGGTTTCAAATTACTTGTTAATATAGCAACAGCTATCAGAATGATCAATCACTCGTTTTAACAGACTTTAAAAAGGGCGTGACCATTGGTTACCAAGAATGTGGTGGCAGCTTTTCGGAAGCCATCGCTTTTATGATATGTTTGCATAGACCGTAGTGTGAATGTATACAATATATAGCAAAATGATCATGACCGTGATAGCCTAGTTATCATGATCGTGAACTCACAGCCGTCGTTGTTACAGAGGAGTCATGAGTTCGAGCCCTGATACCACTAAAGATCCGCCGTGTAACAAGGCTGATGGTCATTATATATGTCGAGGTCAAATGTTTCCGTTACTTGACCGAAGTTCAAAATTACGAGTTCCGTTGCCAATAGCCATTGTGTTGCTTCAAAGGGAGACGCTAATAAACAATCAATCAGTCATTAAAAATTGATGAGGATATGGCGTCCAAGCATGCAAACTGGGACACAAAACCGACCATTAATCACATAGGTGAAAGTCTCTTGAGAATCCTGATTAAATGAGATTTTATTTCTTCGACGATTTACCATTTACCGCCCATGTGAATCATGATGGAACAATAATCCAACAAGTAAGAGAAGAAGAGCGAAGCATTTCTACCACATTTATTTATAATTCTCATTCTCACCAATTATGCATAAACACATAATCACATTAATTTGCAAAATATACAAAGGTTTCCAAAAAAAAAAAAAAAAAAAAAAAAAAAAAAAAAAA
>BMAW01088853.1:66136-114056 GCA_019974015.1 Nephila pilipes | reverse complement strand
AGAAAAAAAAAAAAAAAAAAAAAAAAAAAAAAAAAAACTTCAGGGAATCACTGTTAACCGTCAAAGAGGTGAAGAAGGTAGTGTGATGAATTGGGGCATGCTTTCTTAGCATGCTTTGGATTCATTAATGCCTGTAGAAGATACCTTTAGTAGCTGTGCAAGTTTATATAACGTTGCCAATCAGATAAATCTCTACATGGCAATTATGTATCCTTCAATAAATTATCCTGTTGTAAGATACATAATTCATGGCAATTATGTATCTTACAACAGGATAATGCCCCATTCCATGAGGTTAAAATGAGCCATGAAAGTTTTGATGAGCATGAGGAAGAGTTCCAGTGAGACTCCCCAGTCCTCTAGATTTTCTTGATCTTAAGGTTTGTGAAAACCTGTGGGAACATCTGGATCGGTGCTTCCAACAGCAAGACCGTCCACCCCGGAGACTTCCCCAGTTATTTGATTATCTACAGTTCTCATGATCCCAGATCACGACTAATTGGGTCCATACTTGTCACCTAACTACTATTTTGGCTGCAAGAAGAGGCTATTTCGTATATCAGGTAGGTGATCATAACATTGTGATTCAAACATGTGTTTGACAAGAAACATGTCAAGAATCACTTTTTAATTTTTCCAAAAACCGTGAATTTTCATTAAGCTTGAGTTCTTATATATGGATACACATTTGATGCGAATTAAACCTCAAGTTTAATAAATTTATTATGGATCAATAAACTGGAAATTTTGATTCATAGATATATTTGAAAGTAGATTTAAAAAAGTTTGCTAAAAATGCTTCACCAATAATGTTTCGCATGACTTTAGCTGATATAATGTAGAATAAAGAGAATTTTCTATAAAAATTATTAGCCAATTTTATTTCATTCCATAGAAAGTTCCATAAAGTATTGTGGGATAAGATGTCCTGAGTTTTTTTTTTTTTTTTTTAAATTTTTTATTTCTTTGTTAATAAGAATTTGAGTCCTTAAAATATCACATTAGAACAGTTTGAAAAAAGGCGACTCAATAACTTTCGCAATTATCATCGCTGAGTAATGAAATTGATGTCAATGACAATAATTCTAAGGGAATTAAATAATGGTACTAAATAAATGGTTAATTAACTTAATTAATTTAATTAATAAATTTTTAAAGCAGTGTGATTCTAAAACGATATCCAATTTTTGCAGAATCGGGCATAGAATAGCCCATTTTCTAAATTTCATTCGAAACCCATCATTCGTACCAGAAATATTCGAAGAAAGCTATTAGTAGGCAAAATACTATATAGATAATGCCAACTCTATAACGAAAAAAAAAAAAAAAAACCCGACGAACCAAGAAGGAGTTGTCCAATGGAGACAAAAATTGGTGGATTGGTGGATAGGAAAATTATGCACAAAATAGGAAATGATTGAAATTTCAGAAACATTGAATGATTTATTTCAGTGGTAAATCATTCAATGTAGCAAGCTCATTACAAATAATACAAAGTAGCGAGCTCATTAAGGTGCTTCCCATCTCTACCCCGGATGCACGCTGCCACACGACCTGTGATAAAACTCCCTGATGATCTCCTGCGGTATTTCTTGCCAAATATGCTAAAATATCGGGCTAGGTCATCAACATTTCCTAGTAGTTGCATTCGCCTTCTCACCATATCCCAGACATGCTCGATTGAAGAGAGATTTGGCTGGGCAAGGAAGTGTTTGACAAGCTGTAAGACAGTTCATAGTTCAAGATTAAAGATAGTTCAAGCTGTAAGACAGTTTACACGTGCCGTACGTGGTCTGGAATTATCTTGCTAAAATTAAGGTCAGAGTACTGCAAAAGGAACGGTAGCAAAACAGGTCTCAGAATGTCGTCGACGTACCGATGTGCTGTAAGTGTGCCTCTAATGACGACCGAAGGGAAAGGGCACCCCAGACCATAACTCCTGGTTAAGGGCCTGTGAGGCATGCAATAGTGAAAGCAGGATCGGCATGCTGCCCTGGGCATCTCCAGACACGTCTTCGATGATCGTCAAGACACAGTTGGAAACGGGATTCGTCGCTAAACACTATACGTTCCCAGTCAACATCATTCCAACTTGATCGCCAAGCACCACTTTAATTAGACTCGACAGTGTACAGGCGTGAATGGCAGGTGGTTTAGTGGTCAGTACGAGCGTAGATTTCGCTCTATCAGCCGTCTGTGAATGGTCATGGTGGACACTAGTGTGAGATTCGCACGTCTGATGGTTGATAACGATGAATTAGATGCTGTGACAGCTGATCTGACAATCACTCTATCCTCCAGATCTGCTGTGGCCCTAGGTCGACCACTACCATCATGATACTGAAATCTGCCATTGTCCACCCATTCTTGCCAGCATCTTCTAATCGCCTCATCACTTCGACCCATATGACGAGCGATTCTCCGATTTGCTCAAATTGCCCTCTTTCAAAGTCTGACAATTGCTTGTAATGAGCATGAAATCCTGTGACGAGGCATTTTTTCAATCGTTGAAAGGTATCCTAAATCGCAATGCAACAGAAAATTAGACCATCAGGTAGATAATCGCTTCTTATATACACCTGCTGAGTGCGCTCCCATTATTTATTTATTAGACACCAAATTTTAACTATATGCATGTTCGGCCTACATTTCTTTTCAGACGAAATTTCATTACAATCGAGCTTTTTCTTCTTGGTGCGTCAGGTTTTTGTTGTTATAGAGTATATATATATATACACATATATATATATATTCACAATACTTCCCCCCGTATTTAAACTATGCCTGATAAATGGATAGATAGCACTATGAACAAGATTATTGATACAAGGGTGATAATTTGCATCTCTAATATACAGGGTGTTCTGAAACTCATGAGTAAGATTTAAAGGGTGAAAACATCTGAACAAACAATTTTCACCACACAGTGCATGGCGACATACAGTAATCAGAAAAAGGCCATGTATCTGAAACCCACGGTATTACTGATGTGTAAGATAACTCGCGTTTCATGCCTTTCCATTACATTTCCGCGTAGCGTTTCATTGCACTTGCTCTCCGCCTATGCATTGTGTGATAAAAATTGTTTGCTTAAATGTTTTCTATCACCTCTTATATTTTTGCCCATGATTTTGAAACACCTTGTATATTTCATGCACTTATAACATATATGACCTAAATAATGCACTGAAAAATATGCCAAAAAATTATCTTCATAAATAGATTTTCTCCTCTAAAAACATCCATCTTTAGTGCATCTAGTGTCTTTCTAATTTATTATCTATTGTTATGGTAAGCTTTAGAGCAATAACAAATGATTCTTTCAAGTTGCGAAAGTGCAACAAAGTGGGGATTAGTCTTATCGCTTTCTCTTGTTAAATGTCTTTAGAGCGACGGACAATTGAGAGCTTTGTCGGAACAATAACATGAGTTGGAAAGTGATTTATCTACCTAGCAAAAATGCTTTGCCATAATTATTTTAGCTTATTGGATCAAATAGGTTTTATTTCGTAAATGTGGAAGATCAACCGTAACTGAAGGAGCAGCATACATTTTTCGCCCAAATTTTAGATATTGCATTATTCCAACAAAACTAACATTGCGTCTCTCACCAATTTTTTCGACCAGAGAATATTTCATATTCTTGACAAATTCTGAATTTTGTTGGTTCAACTCTGCAATGGTGAAAACTAATATTCCTTCGGAAGATAACGAAGTTGTATCTCCACTGCAAAGTTTTCCTAGGCCATTTTTGCTGGTTTCTAAAAAAAATATTACAACTGAAGTGAGAGTTTCAAATTCTACATCAGCTATACTTTACCATTCTTTAATGTCCTAACGCTTTATGAATTGCTGATTTTATCTCTAAAAATATCTCAAGCAATATCAACAAGTTAGAACAGTATGTTTTGGTGTCTAAGCAAACCATCTGATCACAGCCAAACTCTGCTTTAACATAATTTTGTGAAATATAGATTTTAAGAGGTGATTTTTTGAATAATTTTATAAAACACCTTATCTTGTCATAGTTACATTTATATTAGTCACAGAGCTGTTTTCTGCATAAGCAAAATGAAGCATATAGCATCTGTTACTATACCACCTTAATATTCTAAAACGCCTCGCTTATTATAGTTTAAAACTTTGTGTACCTGAACGTTTATTCCAGAGAATTCCTGAGAATAAAATATTATTTCCGGGAATACAAAAAGTATGAAAATCTTGCATGCAAAAAATGTTCTAGCAAAAGTATGAATCTTAGGAAAAAGAAACCCTAGCTAAATTGTCGGATGCCATTCAAAATACATTTTCTGGCTTCCCATTTGGATTTTTTTCTCGAAAAAGTAAGAGCTGAAAGTGACGAACAAGGAGAAAGATTCTATCTAGATATTCACGCAATGGAACAAAGATACTGTGGAGGATGGGATCTCAAAATGAAGGGTGACTTTTGATGGTTTCTTCTAAGAGATCGCTCGCAAGAGGAGAAAGTGAAGATGTTCTATGTAGAAATGTCTTCAAATATTCTTTGTTGTATTATTATTGGGGAGAGATAAATAGTTTTATTAGTATTACCATTGCTATACTATCAAATTTAATACTAAACTATGTCAAGTTCTATTGTGCATGACTACAAATTACTTACAAATAAGTATTTCTTTTGTAATGAAATTCGAAATATATATAATATCTGTTCAATGGTATCGCATTTTATAATTCAGAGAGTTTTGAATTATGTATAAATCTCACTACATTTCATGACGAAATTTCGCATAACATATACTTAATTTTATTTCTTTTCTACCCCTTTTGAGAATACAAATTCATATTACTGATTCATGATTGATCATAGTCACAAAACAATAATGGGGGTTACACACTTTTAATGGCCATTGACATAATACGACCAGTCAATTTAGAAAGAAACAACCCAGATTATCCTCGTACAAGAAAAAAAAAATTAAAATTTGTTGATTCGTGTAATTAACTAATATATTGTCCCTTCACTGTCACCGATCATAATTTTAAAATTAAATATTTCCCAAGATATCAGAAGGAATTGTATGAAATACTGGATTATATATATATATATATATATATATATATATACGGTTTTGTGACGTAAGAAACTCAAAGATATGAAATTCCAAAAATTGTTATGTCCCTATCCACTTTTTTTTGCTAGTGTATTTGATAATTCATATTTTTCTAAATAATAAGAATATTATTTTACAATTATGAGTGTTTTTAGAATCAGGAAAAATGTCTATCCTTTGGTGCAAAATGCTTTGAAAAAGGATGGGTAGAATTTTTTTTATCGTCAAATTGTTTGAGACATTGATCAAGCATTCATTCTTTTATCCTCTTTCCCCATAATTCAGAAACTTTCGGGCAGAATTATATGAAACAAATATAGACTCATGTCAAGTTGCGAAAATAGATTCAGGATAAAAAAAAATCAGATTCCATAGCGGAAAAAATTACATTTTAGAGGTTAATCACTTAAGTTATTTAAGTTGATTAATTCGCTAATACAATAATTTAGTTCTTCATCCAATAACATTGATACCAATTTCGTGCAAATACTTAGAAAATTGCAGAAATTTTTAACGCTGTACCATGTCTGTACATTTCTTAAATTAACTTCTTTATAACTAATATTTGATTTATAAAAATTTTCTTTTTTAACTTTTTATCTGGAAACACTAATATTTCACCTGTAAATTTTAACATTTTTGCATGAACTCTAAATTTTCAAGTAACGATACCCTAAACCTCTGTGATATATTTGAACGAAATGATACGAAAGTGATGAGCAAATTATTTGTAGAACAATTATTAAACGATGACTAACGAGAGAAGGATCAAAATCCTTCACTGACTTCGAAATATATAAATAAACAGTTCCTAAATATACGAGGGTGACGAGAGACGTAGCGATAGAGGAGGATATGGAGTCGTAATCCCCCATAAGAGGATTGCTGTGTACTAATATTTTAAAATAAAACTTTTTGTAAATAATTTTTTTTATTATTGCAGAAAAAATTACTATTCGAAATCCTGCTCTTCGCATAAATATTATTTTCACCTTGAAAATGAAAATAAATAATGAAATTTGAGTTAATTTTGAAAAATGAGTTGAACAGGACCCCCCCCCCCCTCCATGAAAAATTTCTGATTACACCCTTGAGGGTAGCTGAAAAGTATTCATGCTAGGAATGAGGAAAGGGAATGGGGCAACTCACTGTGTGTGTGTGTGTGTGTGTGTGCAATATTGTGCATAGACCTTTTTCTCTTTTTTTCAAAAAGGCCTTGAGTATGACGCCTTTTGCATCCCCAAAAATGTAGCCACATCTTTTCCTTCTCCGCCTTTTTTGGAGCAGATTCGCAGGTAGATTGTTGCTTGGTTTCAAGTGCATAATTATGAATTCAGAACTCATCGACGTTAAAAACACAATGTAAAATGATGAAGACAAGTACAATCAGCCAATCAGAACTAATCTGTGAATCAGTTTTAGATACTTTTGGCACCATTTAACGGATAACAGCACACAATGGTAACACCAACTTGCCTCAGGAATCCTAAAACAGTAGAGTTTTGAGCTACCCTTACAGCAGAAGAATAAATGGAAAAACGAGGGAAAATGAATGAGTTGATATTTTCTATCAATAAAATTAACTACTATCGTGATGAAAATTTTCAGGTGAAATGTATGTAAGAATCATGTAAGGTTGAAAATTATTGGTGTTCGTAGACACAATGGACAATTTATCCTTTTTAACGTACATTTCAAGAATAACAGTAGTGAACTTTTGTAGTTTTAGTTATGAACAACTGTGAACCGAGGGGGAAATGAATATTGTAACGTATAAAAGTCTCTGGCGGGAAGTCTATAGATAACCCCCCGCCAGAGACTTTTGTATTGAACTCGCTTTTGTGTTTCCCAACTTCCCGTTCAAAAGAATAAAAAGAAATTTACTACTCCAAAGGAATAAATGAGCCAAATCTGGGATCATCTACTTTGGTCAGCTACATTCTTGAACACTTGACTCTGCTACACAGGTGTGGCATTGTTGATTCACCTTTGTGAAGGATTATGAACCATGACATAGATATATACAACGATTTAGGGCCTAGCCATTTGACGTCCGACATCTGCATGCACGTGCGTTAAACGGAATATTGGCCGATAAGAGCAAATAGTGTTCGGGGACAGAAACGGAGGTTGTCTGTAAAATTTGGCTATCCAATCAAAAATAAAAATGAATCGAAGGGAGCCATAAGTCAGCCCTAACCTGGGATTTTAAAGGGACAGATAAAAACAAAGAAGGGGAGGGGATCTGGACGAGGGCGAAATAAGGTGATCGGGCAATGAGTGAGCGAGAGAGGATACGATTTATGCTATTACCTGCTCTAGCGATTTTAGCGAATTCTATCTTTTAGAGACTAAATTCATGTGGATATATTCCTATCCTTGGTATTTTGTATGAAATATTTTGTTTGTAACATTGTGCGAAGAGTAACAAGACGAAAACGCCTTCTAACTTGAGTATAACTCATACGATTGTACATTAAAGGAATATTTTTACTTAAGCGGTGTGATTCCTTCACGCTAATGATTCATCCCACAAATTCTGGGGTCAAGACGTTACAATATACATTTATTTACAATCCAACCACAATTTTCCACCATCTAGTTTCCAGAGAATTTAAATGCACGCTGGAAAGAGGATTCAAGTAATGGGCAATGTAGGATGCGAAATATTTTCAATAAAAGTTACATCTTTTTTTGCTGAGAATAATTCAATGAAAAAAAAAGCATTCCACATTTTCAATACCGATAAATCTCAAAGTTAAAATTAAATTCTTAAAGGAAATTACTCTAGCCATTATTTAAATAAACAGGATTAAGACTAATTATGAATAATTAAACTTATAACGTAGTTTGTACGTCAATTTCACTAATTGAAACTTTATGCGGTAGTATTTAATTCGATTAATATAAATTTTTTTTGGCGGAGCTGTCACAATTAACTAAGTACTAATAAATTTCCTCTCTTTCTGAAATTCTTTGCTTTGTACTCAACAACTCACTCAACAACTGCATTTCAACTCTTTATTGCTCCCGTCAACAGCCATTTACATTTCGTGAAAGTAATGTCAATCTTATGGAATTCTTACTACCGTCCTCTAATATTTGCTTTTTTGATCTATTTCAATGCAAAAAAGTGAAATCAAAATAGCAAAAAATAATGAAGGTTTCGCGGAATTACGTTTTCTACCCCATTTTTGAAAATATTTTTTAAAGACCAGAAAACTCACAAACGAATCATTAAAAGTGGGCTAAAATATTTTTGAAAATCGAGAGGAAAATGTAATTCTGCAAAAGCCTTAATTACTTTTTGCTCTTTCGAATGCACTTTTCTGAGTTGAAGTATATAAAATAGTAAAGATTAGATGATGGTAGTAAGAGTAAGGATTAGCATTACGTTTACGAAATCAAAATGGCTGGGAGACTTCAGGACCCTGTTACAGTATGCATTGGAAGTAATAGAATCTATGCTTGCTATGTAATGATATTAACACTATAACCGTATGGGTTTTTTCAAACTTGTGATGAATGTAATCAGTATTTAAAAATATTATTTCCCAATCTCTAAGAGAACTTGTTTCTCTAAGAAAAGAGAAAGAAATTTGTTCTAAGAAAATCATTTTATGCCTTTCAGTACTTTTCTTCAGTATGAATAAGTTGTTTGCTAAACCTACTTCACCATGTAGAGAATGGTTTTGTCGCTGTACAGCCATATGTAATGGTTGGGAATGGTCATTTCTTGAAAAGTGACTTTTTTAGCATTCTTGAAGAACGAATCGGGTCGCCACATCTTCTTGAGCCAACTGATGGGAAGGAGACGATATTTCGACGTCATGTTTTCTGGTAACTGCAATCTGTCGTCCTTCCAACTTTGTGACATGAAAATATCAGCCACGTACGTCTACAAAAAATAAAAATAGTAAATACATTTTTTAGGAGCAGAAAGTTAATGGCAGAGAAAAGAAATAAAATTTTCTTTTATGTGTTGTTCGATTATGATTCATTGAGAAATTTGTATTTGATATCTACTCGTAGAGAGTAATTTTTTTAAGTGTTATTTTAAATTTTTATAGGTATCATAATTTATTCTTTATTTTTTTATTTGAAATACTTCCTTAAAATGCAATTAACAACTAAATATTTGAGCGAATTCGGCAGTGTTAGTGAGCCTCCAAGACATTTTGATAACTCCTCATATATCTGTTAAAACTTTTAATAGCCAATTCATTTTTTAGTGGCAGTGATTGCATAAGACGTCTAAATTTATCTTTTCTCTTTTGCAAATGAATATAGGTGTGTGATGAACGTATAAAACTTCATATTTTTTAAACATTGTTTATTATTTTTCTTAAAAAAAACATATATAATAAGTCGAATCTTTTTACAAGTTTTATAAGTAAATGACACAAATTACAAAAATTAAAAAAAATATATTTATTAACTTTTTTCCTACTTTTCTAGACACTATTACTTCAGGTGTAAACTCAAGTGTAAGTATAATTTTAAAATAAAAAAAAGCGTCCTTATGGAATTAAGAGACAAACCTCCAATCATTGTGAAATTATGTAAGACATATATACTCCTATTGTTTACTTTAAGGCTCCCATCTACTGGTCATTATGATTTCGTGGAGGTAATGTTGATCCCATGGAATTTCGACTACCGATCTCAAATCTTTACTATTTGATCCATTTGAATGCAAGAAAGTGAAATCAAAAGAGCAAAAGAAAGTGTTCTAGGAAATACATTTTCTTCCCCATTTTTGAATATTTTCTTAAGGCTGCCGTCTAGCCGCCATTTTGATTTCGTGAACTTAATGTTAATCTTATGGAATTTCGACTTTAATTCTCACACCTTTACTATTTGATCTATTTGAATGCAATAAAGTACATCAGAAAGAGCAAAAAATTATGAATGCTTCTGTGGAATTACTTTCTTCCTCCGATTGTTAAAAATATTTTTTATTCTTATTTTAATTATTCGATTTTGAGTTATCTTTTCTTTAAAGAATATTTTCAAATATTTTTAAGAATCGGAGGAAAAAAGTTATTCTACAGAAGCATTCCTTATTTTTTGCTCTTTCAGATGCCTTTTATTGCATTCAAATAGGTCAAATGGTAAAGGTGTGAGAATTAAAGTCGAAATTCCATAAGATTAACATAAAGTTCATGAATTCAAAATGGCGGCAAGACGGCAAGGGCCGGAAAACTCTCAAACGAATAATCAAAATAGGGCTAAAATATTTTTGAAAATCAGGAGAAAAATATGATTCAGCAAAAGCCTAAATTATTTTTTGCTCTTTAGGATAAACGTTTTTGCATTCAAATAGATAATACAGTTAAGATTTGAGGACGGTAGTAGAAATCCCTTTGGATGAACGTTATGTTCACGAAATCAAAATGGCTGATAGAAGGGAATTTTAAGAGAATTGAGTGAAGAGAGGCTGATAAGGACTGGTATCAATACATTTTCATCAGAATTTTTTTTCTCATGGAAATAAGAATTAGAACACGTGAAAGCTTATGCGCGCATTCCCTTGTTCTAATTTTTAATTATCTTTTTAAAATTTTTAAAGCGCATGCAAAGTATCCAGCCGTTATATTTACAAGTTCATTAAATCGTTTTACATTTACGGGAAAACTAATCTTGAATAAGCTCTTAATATTCATGGAGCGTAATATAATAAATAAGTGCCAAGAAGTATTATAATGATAGAGTGTCAAAGCTAATAAGATTAAGATACATCACACCCGAAAGCGAAGCTTACTTAAACAGATTATACTCTCCGCGAAAAAATGGCAGATACAGCTTTTCTGGAGAGCCATTTCTTTGCCTAGAAACATAAATGGAAGACAAATTCGACATGGTGTTGAAAATAGAAGAGTTATAATTAAGTAACATATAATCAAATACTCTTTGTGCTTCGACAGCAGGAAAATACTAATAATGAAGCCAGGAATGGAGTTTCGATATTTTATTATTCATTTTTAGCTGTTAGATCACGTCGGTTCCGTACATTTCGTAATAAATCACGTGTTTCTTTTCTTCTAGAAGTAGTAAAAGTCTTAAAATCCTCGTTTACTTATCATTTTACATTCGTGAACATAGTTTTCTGTTCTAAATGCTTATGTTTATCTTTCAAATCAAGATTTTCTTAATTATCTGATAGCAAAATAATTTATTCAGAAGAGAGCTAAAGATGTTTCTGTCCACTATTTCATTAAATTTTGAGATCAGTTATAAATATTTTAAAAATACTTGAAAATTCATAACTGTATTACTATCTTATGGGTGCGTTAATACAAAAGAAAAAAAGAATTCTTTTAAAACAGTTTTATAAGTAGTTTAGTAAAACTGTTATAAATTTTCAAATATTTAAAAACATTAAAAGTACTTTCAAAAATTGAAGGAAAAAGTAATTCGTTAGAAATCTTTTTTTTAAAAATAATCTTGCAACCATTTTGTAACATTCAAGTAGCTACAAAATCATATCTAAATTTGGGAGGTATAATTAGGAACACTTGGAACTTTCATTACGTTTCCTAATTTAAGATGGCGGATTGATGGAAGCCTTATTCAGCTTTAAATATGAAGTCTGAACATTTTTGGAAGTCTTAACGAATCTTGCAAATGGTACGTTACTTCATTTAAGATGGCATACCGATGGAAGCCTTACTCAGCGTTAAATGTGAAGTCTAAACATTTTTGGAAGTCTTAAAGAATCTTGGAAATGAATATTTGAATCCGTAGCCCTTTTATTAATCTAACTGAATTTTGTTTACATTGTAAGTATTTATACAGAAGTATTTCAAATTCTATCATGATGAAATCAAATAGCTATCTCAAATTAGTTTGAATCAAGAAAAAACATTTGTTTTTCTCGCATTTGTTATCTGTTATGCAAACGGAAAACGTATTTTAAGAGATCTGCAGCAAGTAATAAAAATAATTTTGTTATATAAAAGTAATTAATAAGTTGAAAATGTATCTCTTTCGGAAAGAATAAGGATTAAGAGAAATATAATAAGATGTAATTGACAAATTTTATAAAATCAAGCATTTTTATTACCTACCAAAAAAGCAAGTGCTTAACATTTCAAGTGTAAAATTTTTTTTTATATGCTGAGTCTTACGTGAAATACTTGCAAACCTTAAGATTTTAATAAAATGTTAATTTTATTGTCTATACAATCTGTATCATTGTAATTTTTAAAGGATGAAAGGCAGGTTTTTAGGTAATCTTTTAAAAAACATTAAAGCAAAGGGTTTTAAGCCTTTTTCTCTATGAAGAGATTTTTTTTTTTAATTTTAAATCTACTAGTATTTGTTTATCTTCAACAAAAATTATTTATAATAACTAAGTAATTTCAGATATTTTCCCCTCATGATTACAAAATAAAATATTTGTAATCATTTGAATATCATATATAACATTTGCAATAAATGTAATAGATTTAATATTCTGGAAGAAAATGATATTACTGTAAATGTAATAATAACAAGTTTGTTCATAACAGAATATTATTTGTTTAAGTATTTGTTAGAAGTTTAATGGTTATAAATTCATATTTTTTGCACAGTACTATTTTGTATTACATCACTTATCCATTATGTTAATTTGGTATAAAAAGAATAGAAGATTTATTCAACAAAAGAAATATTTTAATAATCAATTATTGAATTCTGTAGCAATTAGAATCCTCTTAGCAATAAGAACCTCGTGACCTTCAAAAACCACTTTTTTTTAAATACTTATATTTTTTTGAAGTTTCACTTTTGATCATCATACCTAACTCTCTAATAATGAGCACTCTTTTGAAAAAAAATCCCGAATTTTTTTTCATTTTTGTCATGTTATTTTTTCATGTTGATAAAGATGGTAATTTAAATAATTATTTATCGTATTAATTTGTGCCACTTTAAATAAAAATGAAATGTTTTGGTTGAAACTACTGAATACAGTAAGGCATAGTATTGATATTTTCGCTCACCATCCTACGCAAATTTTTACAAAAAAAAATTTAATTTTTATTATCTAAAAGCCATTGGCATTATTAGAAAAGGGACTATTAACTACCCTTTCATAACTATCGGTGCCCTTTTAAGACTGTAAAAAGTTAATGAAGCTTTAAAAGATTAAAGCTGACTTATAAACGTTATTTAACATAATTAATATTTTCGTTTCTTCTGTGTTCCGAGGTCAGTAAGACAAAATAGCGTCCAAAAATGCGCATATATAAAGCCATTGACAATTTACTGTTTTACATTAACAAAACTTTCACACACTTGCAATACAAAATATTGATTATTTTTAAAAATATTTCTACTAAAAATCCTGTAATACAAAATTCGATACAAACTGTGTCGTTCGCAAAAATTCATAAGTAAACGGAACTCACAGCAAGCAATGATTATTTGAAAATGATCTTAAATTTTAAAACTTACCATCGATCCTTCATCTATGGAATCGATGCTGAGTACAGTAACATGGAATCGAACGATTGTTGGTGTGTTTTCTGAAAAATAAAAATTTCGTTTTAGAACAATTATTCACACGTAACTCATACCGGAATTTCATTTACATTTGTATCTTTAAGTTATGAATTAAATTTTCGTAACTTAATGTTTTTATGTGCAATTTTACGTACTACTGGAAGCTAAAATCACATAATAGGCATCATGCAAACATAACACAGCGTTATTCAAAATGATTCATCCGATTTAAAAATTCCATATTTTCAAAAATGAAATACACAGAATGATAAGTAATACATGAATACTTCCTTTGAATTCATGTATTACTTATAATGCTGTGGGGAAGTCTTACATTGTGAAAAATAAATGGCTCTCGTGTGTTATTCGTGAAGCTTTTTCACGAAAGTTGTTTTAGAAGTTTCAAGGAGCTACCTCGCAGTTAGATCCGTCGCAGTGGATCACATGATATGATGTTACACAGATGGCCACCTCAGCTACCTGATATGCGATTCTCATGTGTTTTTTCCTTTGAGGTTTTGTAAAAGATGAAGTATATGCATGGCTATTACCCACAAATTTATTTAAACTTAAACAACGGAATTCTGCTTCTGTACAATTAATTATCCCTGACACTTTACAATGTGTTTGGCAGGAATTTACACGTGGAATTGACATTATATAAGTAACTAAGGGAAGTTTTATAGAACACTCATACAGAAGACCTCCATATTTTCCCGTTGCATTCATGTATTACGTATCATTCTGTGTCGTTCATGATTGAGAATATGAACTTTTGAAGCAGGGTGAATCATTTTGAATAACCCTGTATAAATATTATTACAGCATCTATAATGCAACTGTACATACAGTAGAGTTTAGGGAGAAACTCATTATAGATAATTAAATTATTTTTTAATTCGGTTTCGTCAAATGTTCTGAACTAGCAAGCTTATTATCTGGAATATCCTTTAGCAATTAAAATCTAATCTCCTTCGCTTCGGGTTCCAAAGTTAAGTTATGCAAATCCATCCCGAAAAGGAAATTGAGTTTATTTTCACCTCATTAATATGATCATCCGTCAAATCCGGTAAATCAATACGCGCCTTATTAATTTAGCCCTAAAATATTGGCATCAGTGTCGCTGATAGGCAACGTATCTATTTCGAATAAGTTCGTGAGTTTAATAACTAGACCTGGCGAGACCAGATAATAAACGACCCTTCGGGAAAATTATTAAGCTAGTGATGCCAATTTCGTGGTAGAGTTAAGTTTAAAATATGCTAATGAAGCGATTAATATTGGAAGAATTTGAAATATAAATTATGAAATTAAAATGAAACTTCAAGAGTGGAAATCAAGTTTTGTCAAAAATTATCAAACTATTATAGAGGAGACGCGAATGAATTTTCAATATTATTCTTTTAGTCTGCGTTCTATGTAGGATTTAAGCAAAGTTAGATTTCAAGATTTATTCTAAAATAACCAGTCGTTTCATGCCTTGGTAAAAAAAAAAAATATTAAATATTACTCGATTCCGGCAATATCAATATTGTAAAGAAAAAGCACATCGTAAGTTGTGAGGAAAATTGTTTTGGTAATTGTAGCTTGATATTTGTGAGTTAACATATACTGTCTTACTTTTTCCAAAATGTATTCGTTTTCCTCAAATGATTATTAATTTTTTCTCATGCATTTTGTTTTTCGTTTCTTGCTTTTGAAGTTATTTAAACCATTATCTCTGCTGTCTGAATTCCATTAATCTATCATTAGATAATTCCTAAAATTTGCTTAGAAATATTCTAAAACCTTCCATCCAAAGGGAGTGGGAAGTCTCAATTGTTTCATTATTATTTTTTGGGGGAAATGCCCGGTATCTCTTACCAGGAAGTCATTTTGATATTTTTCTTTACAGAGTATAACATTTGGGATTCTACAAATATACATACAAAACCGAAATGCTATTTATAAATAACAAATTTGACACTGTACGTAGACAATTATTTACGTAATAATGTACAAATAAATATGTAGAAAGGCGAAACAGCCATTTACATAGACAATGCTTTAATAATTATTAAAAATAAATAATTTGTAATATGTGTTATAGAATTTTTATGCTACGGTGCACTAAAGTTAACCCTAGATTCATAAACATTCGTCTCACAGACCGCACAAAATACGTAAACACTTAGTAACTTTTAATGTGAAAGAGATATAAAGATGAACTTTTAAATACCTTCCTAAATCGTTCAATAATTAGAATTGCGCATGTCGCATGTCAAAGTGCTCATATGCTAATGTTGTTATAGAGAGTTGGTCGCCCCACAGTCGAATGTATAACAAGAGTGTTGCGATTGTAGAATGAGTGTGATTATTTGAAATCGTAATTCCTCCGTGAAGTTGAGGGTTATTCAAGGCAAACATGAACTATTATTATTCGTTTGTTTGACATTTTTTGTATGTACAATGTAACTATTTTTATTGTTTCCTTTATTATTTAAAAGGTATAAAAGGACGAAAACAAACAAGGGTATGGATATCATTTCATTAAATAATTTCTCTGTAAACGTCATAATGTTCATTTTAATTTAAGAAAATTAATGATTAATAAACAACTTTTCAGATTTAAAATGTGTTTTATTGCTTCTTGTATTCTATAAAACGAGAATAATTAATATAATATGTTCGTTTGAGAGAGGAATGCTTAAGAATAGTGTATCTGCTATGCATATTTATGAATCTAGGATTAAATTGTGTTGAAAAAACGATATTCTAAAATCAATCCCAAAGAAAAAAATTTGCAAATAACTTGATTACTTGGCAAGACATTATTCTAAATAACAAGTTTCTTTTACTTAATTAAGACAGAAGCTCTTAATCGAGCCAGTTGATGATCCAACAGATATGTCCTAATTAGAAGAAAAAAATGAGATTTGTTTATAACAAGACTGAGTTGTATTTAATTAACATATAAATTCCACTGATCATAATATTTAAGCTCATACGTAATAAAAAATACTGTTAGATATTTCATAATATTTCAATTTACAAGTATTCATTGAAAACGAATAATTTCAAATACATACCATTTTCCTTCGGGGGCTGTAAATTATCATATTCTTCAGGTGTTGGCGGTAAAATGCTATTAAAGTTCAAGCTCCGTAATCTAAAAAACATTTCATATTTAATAATAAAAAAGAACTTACAAATGTATTTAATTTATAATCTTCAACATTAAAAGCCTCATAAGTTTAAGACAAAAGTTGTGTTTTAAAAAAGACAATCGTGTTTGAAATTGTACGCGTTGTTGGTAAAAAGTAAAAAATGCGTGCAGAGAAATTACGACAAAAATTAAAATATTATGCTTATTCCAGCTGAGTAACGTATTTGTGAGAAGACTAATTCAAAATGGAAAAAAAGAAACGGGGCACTACAATTAGAAATAAATAATATTGTAAATATATTAAAATATCATTTCTGTAAAAAAGTAATAATGTTTTAATATACCGGGAGGCATCAAATGTCTTGCACCCTTACCTTAACTTGAGAACGGTGATAGTTATTGCCTTATATGTGATGTCTACAATTAATAAAATGGATTTGCTGAGATCCGTTACAGCACCATCTGGCGACGAACAGTGGAGTTAGCATTCCTATCTCGAAAACTATAAGAAATGCGTGGAAAAAAGTCAATTACAAAATTACAAACCGTCCTCAATTTAGTACAAAAAGACCCGTTACGCACAATAATACTGAGAACAAAATGTAAATGATGCGCTGTTATTTGGTCGTGATTTCTTTCACTATTAAGCTACTGAAAAAGCTAAACGAAAAACAAACAAAACTGTTAGCTGTAGAAATCTTTATTTTCGGCGTTCAATATGTTTTTTTGTCAACAACAACAACAATGCAAATCTCGAGTTTTATTATTTATTTTTTGATATCGTGTTACACATTTTGAAGCATATCGGTTGATTCACTGGCACAGGCATCAATGGTAGAGGGGTCGCTTACACCTGCTGTTGAGTTGAGAGGATACTCCTTGACAAATGAGTTTGCATGGTTGGCATACGGTTTGTTTTTAAACACAGTCAATAGATTATATTACCTATTGAAGCACCGATGAAGGATGTTTAACAACAGAGTATACTTTTTCCCGGAATCTGTTACCGTTTTCGAGACAGGAAAATTAACTATCTCGAAAGCTTTGACACCACATGGCGCTGTAACGGATCTCATCCTATAGCCACTTTACTACTTTAGGACACCACATTTAAGACAATAGTTATTGCTGTTCTCAAGTTAAGGGGGGATGCAGGGCTTTATTGGCCTTTGTGTATGTAAAATAACATTAATTCAACAAAGTCGTCATTTCTTTAACATTTTTACTGTATACAAATATTGGTAAGGGTAAAGCATCAGAATACTAAAGAAATCATGTACTGGAAGTATTAATATGATTTTTTTTTCGTGAAAAATAAACTTAATCTTAATTTAAAAAAAAAAAAAACATTTTACCGGTACTTTCTTTTTTTTTTTTGTCAAATTGTATATAAGAATTGGCATTTTTCAGGAAGTATGCTTAATTTTTTTCATTAAAAACTAATTAAATAACTATCCTAAGAAATCTATAATACACACTAAAATTTATAAAATATTGAAATTCTAATAATAATAAATATTAGTTCGAAATTTTGTTATGTATTGGAGGGTTTCAGTATGAATTTTGTTAGATTTCATATACTAAACTGGATGCAACTTTTAGAAAACTACAGAGAAATGGTTGGAAAGGAACTTAAAAAGTTATAAATTATGCAGGATTAAACCAAGAACTTTTAATGCGTAGAAAAGAAAATCTCACTAACCATAAAAATAGGAAAAAGAAATTTATTTAAATAAATTTTGATTTTTGTTTCAAAATTAAATCCATGAAAGAGTCTTCTATTCTTAAGAAGGAGAAGAAAATTCCTTGAGAGGTGAGGCGACTGCTGATCGCCACCAGCCTACTGCTGCCTTACCACTGTGCAAAAGAGCCGGCTATTCTGGCAAGACAAGCATATGCAAATGAAGTGAAGCCGAAATGAATTGTAGTCCTGCTACCGCTATTTAAGGTAGCACTGAAAGCAAAGCTATGGGAAGGGAGAGCGATTCACGCTCTATGCGCTCGTAGATTGTTTACGTCAAAGCAGTGGAAGGGAATGAGAGAGGAACCGCATTCTAGGTTTACGGTTCTCTCTTCTATCTGTCTGCCCCCACCCCTTCATTTATGTCCTTTTAATTGATTTTAAATGAAGTATCATTATTGTTGGCATAACTTTGTCCAATCCTTTCTTGTGTGATATTTCATAACCTTGTGGCCGCGGTAGCCTAGCGGTCATGGTTTCTGATTCGTGGCTGGCGGTTTTCGTTCAATCGTGGGTTCGAACCTTGGCCGCTAAGAACCTGCCGTGTAGCCGGGTATGATGCACGTTAAATCTGTTCGGGGCTCAAAGTTCTCCCGTTGGCGTGGTGTGAAAGTTAGGAGAGGGGGGCAGCTCGGGTTTCGTCCTCGTCATTTAACCGAGGCTCGAAATTACGAGGTACGTTTCCAATAGCCCTCGTGTTGCTTCTACGAAAACTAAGCTAAAGTACTTTCATAACATTTCAATTTGGAGTCAGAATAATTGGGAGAACTCACCACGTTGATAGTAAACTTTTAAAGTTGTCACAGAGGACAATTACATACAAAAACATGTTGAAAATAAAATTCCACTTTGAAATATGTAATATATTTTAGTTGTTTGTTATGCTCTTCTTTTGATTACGCAATGTTTGGGAACAATACACTTTTTATCATGCATTCTCAAAACATATTTAAAGAATAATCTGTTATCAGAATTCGAGAGCTAAGTATAAAATAAAAATTAGAACAATAATTTAATTTTATGATTTTGGAAAGAAAAGGGTTATATATAGTTTGTAACTATTTCACTTTTATTCAAGTAAATTTAAATTTTCAATAAATTCAGATACTTAAAATAAATTTTATTAATTGTTTCAAAAGCAAAGGGAATAAGAATATTAATAATAAATATTTAAGTTATCAAGGTTTATACAACAATTCAAAGTTGGACCATTTTGATTTTTTTTAACTATTTAGTCCCTATTCTTTTCCTGAGCTTTCCATAATCTTAGATTAATTTTTTTTAAAAGAAATATCGTGTTTAATGAATTTCTAAACATAAAAAATACTTTCTGATTTTTGACATTAAATGTCATCGCGCTGCCAATACATAAATTATTTCTGAACCAGCAAATACTATTAAATTAATTCAGGAATCAAATAATAATCTATTTGATGTACATTTATAAATAGCCAAACTGTAATAAGCAACGAAAATTTCAAAGCCATACAGTTAAGTCCAATGCTTAAAACTGAAGGACTCTAAAATTTAAATATTGATAGAATTTATTACTTTTGGCTAACATATATGTAGCTTATAATAGATGTTTCGAACATATATGTAATGATGAATAATGATAATATCTTAAATTGTAAGAGATAAATATAAATCTAATCCATGTATATATACAGAGTAGTTAAATTAAGTTATGTTTGGATGTGGAATATTTTCATTTATAACTCTAACTTACAACATTTTAATTTATACAAATATTTTTTACAAACCTCTATATTCACCCCTACACACATAATTTTGATTTTTGAGAAATATAGTTATTCTTCTCCATTAAAATTAAAATAAGTTTTCTTATTAATAATCGTAGGGATTTCGAGAAAATTAGATATATATTTGCTTAATATATATTCGAGAGAGTTCGATATCTAATATTTAATTGTTACTCCAAGAAATTAATTAATTTTGGAGCAGATATTTGAAGAATCTTCGAATAGAGATTACAGTACTGAGGGAATTTGATTTCTGAAAAAAGTAAAACTGCTTTGTGGAAGTTAGAATTTCTAATGAAATAGAAAAAAAAAATGCGAGCAGGGATGAAATGAAATTACTAGAAATCTCTAAAAATAGAAAAGAGATTAAAACAAACTTACGCTGAAGCTTGTAACTGTAGGAAAAACAGCACCAGGCAGATTGGAGCAAGTTGATTGAGTGCGCACCACATCTTTGAATAATTTTCTTTTAAATTTCATATTCTCTTACCTGTTAAGAGAAACATAATTATTATGTACTTTGGCAGAAAAAAAAATGTGATTCTCTGTTAGACATGAGTATCTTCAATTATTTCATTAAATGATGAGTAATTGGTGACGATCAATTATTCCGAGCATATATGCGATCGTTAAGTTTACCTTCTCAACAGCTTTTAGGCGCAAAGACAGGTTTCGTGAAATACAATTATCTGCTGTCCCTTAAAGAAGGTTTTTTTGGGGGGCAGATGAATCCAACATATTATGTTTACTGTATTCAATTAGATTAATGAAGCATGGATAATTTTACATAATGAATTAATTACATACTCCTTTAAGATTATGGATCAGTACCTTTCAACGTTTCAATGATTTGGGCACACATGTTACAGAATCAAAGAAAAGAGAGAGGAAGAGAATAAAACTTTGGTATATAATGAAAAATACGTCCCGTATAAGTAATCAAATTACTAGATTGGGGGGTATTATAAAATTTTGAAAATTAATTACACATACTAAAGAATAGTCTTTTTTAAGAAATGTATACATTTTTTTAAAAAATATTATGTAATAAAGTGTACAAAAAAGTTTTTGCGGATAGTACGGAAAACATATTTGTTAAGAAATGGCTATCATTAAACAAAATTAGTAAATTATATTTAGAGTATCAGGGTATGCTGGGAAAATAAAATAACGGTTTTAAGACTGTTTCTTTTGTAATATTTATGTTTTAAAAGTTATATGTAGAGTTTCAGAATTTTGTGTGACTAATAATGATATTTTTTAATCTTTTTATTGAATTATAAGAGTATTTTTTGGGGTCAAATTTTATTTCTTTCCATTTGAATCGAACATAGAGATGATTTTTCAAACATATTTGCATTTATGGGTACCTTTTTTAATAGTAAAATTCCATAAATATACAAAATGTTTTTTTCTTCATACAGAAAACAATACTGTAAGTATAGAGAAACACCTTTTTCAATGATATCATGTTTTTTTTTTTTTAAATTATAGAACTTCGTAATTTTGGAAGTTTAACTTTTTTTCTTTTTTTCATATAAAAAATTGCTTCTTAAAAATTATGTAACACTTAGAGAAAAAATATTTTAGACTAATTATACGCATAAATAGCCTTTATAGAAGCATAAAAAATTTGGATTCTTATTGTGAAAACTATTACACAATAAGAATCCAAAAATCTAAATGCAAATATATATCTCTCAAATCATGTTCATATTCAACTAAGAGGTAAAAACCTTTTTAACAAAAAAAAAATTACTGTTATAGCTCGAAAAAATGATTAAAGTATCTTATTTTGGCAAACTAAAAATCCTAGCACCACTAATAATTTGAAAAGATATACACTCATAACAAAAACAAAAAGTCTTAGATGTGACATTCCAGAATTCCAAGCAAATCCTGGTACTCTTAAAAAACAAATGTTGCAAATATACTTTATATATATATATATATATATATCCCTTAAAGTCACAATAAGCCTAGGAAAGAAATATTTTTATTGAAGAGATACTTTATTTTATACTACTGTACAGTAATTGAGACTTTTTTTAATCATCAAATATATTAATAAATGTAGATATTTGTATGCGTCACCTAGAGTAAAGTCTTTTGAATATGTTTAAAATTGTAGAAAAATAACTTAAAGAATACAATTTTTGAAATTGGTATTGAATTTTTAAAGTCTACAAGCAGCTAGTGAAGAAACAAATTTACGAAAAGGGGATCTCTTTACGTTTCACCGAAATGGTAGAACTACATAGAACGAAAGAAGACTTTCTTTTATTGAGGACATTTGATTGTCAAACTGCTGATGAAATTGCTATTGAAGAATACCCATGATCGTATCCTTTCACAAGAAGTGATCTAAACAGCACCTGGTCTTTCCTACTGAAATGAATAGAACTCAGTCAATAAAATCCGGATATTTTCTTTGAGTGGACGTAATAAATTCAGAAGAGCTAATTCCTTTTTTCCCAAATGCAAGTCAGGAAGGAGATTGTACACAGAAGAAAAGAAAGTTTCTTCTTTTTTTTTTTTTTTTTTTTCCAAATTCCAAAACCCCAATATAAAAATAAAAAAAAAAAATTTATTTTTTTTTTTTTTTTTTTTTTACGAATTGAAATAGCCCCAACAATTCACTAAAAATAAAAATGGAAAACGTTTTATTTTTATTTTTTTAAAAGAAAAATCCTTTATAATTTTTTAAGATGTTAATTTTACCATATTTGATTGAGAAAATTAATTATTGAGAAATCTCATTGCGTGAAGACTAACAAAAAGTGTTTCATTATTGCTTAGCTAAGTATAAAATTAATTTCTTAGATAAAATTCGCCATTCTAAACAAAATGAAACCTTCGCATTAATTTTTATTTAAGGATACGATTTCTGATAATTAAATTTACTGATTTACAAATATTGAAATGAATAAAATATTTTATTATTCGGTAAAACTAAGTATTTCTTAAAATTTTCAAAAAATATTTGCTAATACTTTAATAACGAACTCAGATAGATTTTTCCTTAATTAAAGACCATTTTGGCACCAAAGTATATTATTAGAATCATGAAAACAAAATAAATTGTAAAAGATAGGAACACACAATATTACTTATAAACATAATTCTCATGTTTCTTAAATTAAGTTTTTTTTTTTAAAGTTAAAGTGACTCATTAAGAGTTCTTTTATTGTTAAAAATTTTGATCTATCTTTCTTTCACGAATTTAAATTTATTCTTAATCTTTAGTAAATCAAGTTTTCCATTTAGTCAGGTCATGACCTTCATTATGCAAAGAATAAATTTCTCTGCAGAATCTTCATTAAAACAAATTTAATAAAAACCAATAAAAGCTAGAAGAAGAAAACTTATAAACACTCCATTTTTAACAATAAGTAAATTAAATACTCCTCCGGAAAAAAATTCTGATTACAAATTTCAAAAAAATTTTAGAATAACTATGAAAATGGAGCACATATTTTTTAAAGCAGTTTACTTTTTTTGATTTTTAGTGAGGCAGTAACAAATTATTATGCAGAAAAATTATCGGAACATCTGTATTTGCATTTTTCTTCGATCTATCGTATGTTTCTTACGAAAAGTGTTTTATCTTCACGAGGTCAAGAGTTTTGAGGCACATAAAACATCCCTCGATTCGTCTCTGAAAATTACATTTCCGATTTCATATTTCTACTAAATGCTGCCGGTAAATATGTTATGTTTTATCGTAAATTTCGGGAAAATACTATCGGAATGAGCTAAAATAGTGCTTCACTAGGTCTATTTTGTTATAAAGAAATCAATATATGGGTTATCCACATCCACATTTTATACTTCATCATCATTCATAGCATCTACTACAAAAGCTTCGGCAAAAAAAATTCGTTACATTAATCATTAAATGCATGAAATCCCGATAAAGTTTGAAAGCATGACCCAATATTGGAAGAAGCTAAAAATGAATTTCTGATCTAAAGTAGATATACAAAAAGAGCAAGAACCGAAACAAGCTAAAATACTTCATAAGAGCATTAATTTGAATATAGCTGAAGTAAATATAAAGATAATAAATTACTCTCACACACATTTTAAAAATTTATTTACATTCTTCCGAAAGTTATTGTTGACCTATTATTGAAAATTTTTTCCTTCCATAACCTGTTTGCTTTCTAAAAATATAAATTGCGTACTTTCAAACTTAATAGGTTTTAAAACCCATAAATAGGTTTTGCAATTTAAATTCAGTCCCATTTTACAAATAAATTTGAAAGTACCATGTATATAATTATTTATGTTATCGGAATTATTTAATATTTGGATATTATCATTAAAGGCGAATATATTACGTTCTTTTCCTGCGCTTTTGCATAATAAAGAATATTATTACAAATTTCACTGTATAAATAAGTCTCTAAGCAAGCTTCTAATTAGAGTCACTCTAAATCATTGTAATTAATTGGAAATGGTTGGTTGATTGGATTTATTAAAAAAAACATTGCATTAGAGACAACACGAGGGCTAATGGGAATGGACCTCGTAATTTTGAGCTTCGGTCAAGTGACAAGGGTGACACTTGAGATCGTACCTCCCTCTCCTAACTTCCACACCACGCCAACGGGAGGACTTTGAGTCTCGACAGATTTAAAGCGCATCATCCCCAGCTACACGGTGGGTCTTTTGTGGTATCAAGGATCGAACTGGAAATACTAATTTTGTATAAATTGAAATACGAAGTGTTGAAAAAATACAAGCGAATGAAGGTTATGCAATATTATTCAATACATTAATAATATCTGTGGAATGAAGTTCTAATTTTGAGGGATGGCCACGGTATCCTAGTGGTCACGAATTTGCGACCCGTGGTTTTTGTCGAGTCGGTGGTTCGAGCCTTGATGCCACTAAAGACCCGTAATGTAGCAGAGGTGGATATTCGTCAAATCTGATGAGAATCAATGTCCTCCCGTGGGCGTTTAGGAGAGGGGGATGCCAGCTCAGGTGTCGTCCTCGTCAATTGACCGAGGTTCGAAATTATGAGGTTCGTCTCCAATAGTATTAGTCTTGCTACTAGTGTGACGTTAATAAGACCAACCTATCTAATTTTGTGGTAATTTTTATAAGGGATTTTTTTTTGTTAATATTTATTTTAGGAAGATGAAAACGATTTTATGCGAGAAATAGCTTAACTGAAAAATAATATTTCAGAGGTTGGACTTTGCTAGAAAAGAAATAGTTGATTCGCAAAAATGCTGAAATTGGAGGAGCCGTGAACAAACAAGAAAATTATTTTTTAGAACTGAGTCGTCTTCGACAAGATAAAATGAACTTTATTTTATACCAAGTTTATGTAATCCTCACGTTTTGAAATTGAAAGTAATGAAAGTCACATTTTAATTGTGAGGTATCCCTAAACTTATGTATCTGTTTTTACGTAAAAAAATCACATTTATGCACATAAATAATTATGTAAATAACAATCAATAGCTGAATTTACATTTGTAAATCGCGTACTTGTCTTTAGGTTCTCTTCTATAAAATTCATTGTATGTACAATTTGAAAATTTTCTGTTAATACTTATAAACATATAATGTTCTAAGCATTTAGAAAAATTACAATTTCAAAAACTGAATTTAAATAACTAATTAACTGTATGGATTTTAAATTGGTTTTTAGAATGTAAATATATTAACGAAAATTAATTTTGAAAAAAAATTATTAGTAATAGAAAAATAGATTGTTTCCATACTCAGCATAGTTTGAATAAAATTTTCAATGGTTAAAGTAAAATGACCGGAAAAAACAAAATATATTTTTCAAGCAGGTATTTAAAAAGTAACAGTTTTTTTTATTTGTTACAATTAAAAATATTCAAAAGTATATATTGCACATTTCATTTTCTGCATCAAAGGAATTAAAATAAAACACCCTCTCTGGAATCCGGCAGATATCGGACCAGAGTACTGACGGAATACTGGAAAATCACTAATAATAACGCAATTAATCAGAAGAAGCTTTGAATGTTTGTATAAAATTTAGTTCCATACGCTAAAATAAAGTGCCAAACAACCGAAATAATTAGAACTACAAATGTTTACTGTTTTTTGTAGATATTCTGTGTTATTCCGTTGAAGTAGAAGACAAAATAATTTTCCGTGGTTTGTCAGCCGAGATTAAATGGCCGGATTATAGAAGGAATACTGCACTTGCGTTAAGAATAAATTTTTATAATTCATACACTCTTTCTTTGAGCAATAAATTCATCCATTATAATGAATGTGAAAGAATATTTAATCTCAACACGCAACACCTCAGCACAAATTTTTCTTTCTCAAATAACTCGTAGTATTCACAATAATAACAACGCCAACATTTATTTTCCTGAAAAGAAAATAATCCATTATTTCATGAATAATTATTTACGTCGGTAGGAAACAAATTTTTCGCGTTCGTGCATTGCTTTCCTAAACGACTTTATAAAATGGCGGGCAAAGAATTTTCACATTAAATAAATTGCTACCCAAACATCCACCGAAAATTTTCTTTTAAATGGAAACATGTTATTCTGCGTAAAACTGAAACGTGATTGCGTTATTTTCTCACGTTTTGAAAAATTAAACGCTTATTACAACAGTATTTTACGTTTGGGGATTTTAGATCATTTGTTAAAACACGAAACACATTGTCAAGTTAAAACTGCTTACTGTTACTTTATTTCTCATGGTAGGAGGTTTAAAATGAATTTTTTAAGACATTTTAATGATGTGACGTAAAAGGAAGAACAATATTTTTGTAAATTACTTTTAAAAAGCTGCTTAAAAGTTAATGATGCTTTAAAAATTTAGAGGCTATTTCGTATTTTTGTTCTTACTATGTATTACTTTTGAACTAATATGCTAAGTTTGTAACGATTGGCATTGGTGAATTTTTCTTTCAGTTTACTTCTGGGCCTACTTTTTAAAATTATTTAAATTTCCAATTCATTTCTAATAAAAAGAAACGTGATATACACACATTAGATTAAATGTAAAAAGTGTACTAAATAAATTAAAGAAGATACGTATATAAATGACGAAAAATTAAGAATTGGAGTTAGTAGTGAGTAGTCGTAAGTTGTTGTAAGATGGAATATTGCAAATTAACAAGTGACTATCGGTATCACACCAACTTTGATTAAGGATTCTCTGTGCAGTGATTCACACACAGGAAAAAGCCAGATTTCCCGTTCGAACCTTCAACATTAGAGTTATTACTTATTTGACTCCAAGTGAGTTGATGAGAATATAAATTTAGATTACTATTTCAAGTTATAATTCATACGCGTTGAGGATTAATAGATTGAAAGAACATTCTAAATAGAACATTCATAGCTCGAAGAATGTTAATAAATTGTATTAATTTTAATCTAACTTCTCTACATTTAATTATATTCTCTTCATTAATTCTTCTCTTCATTTAATATTACTCTTTCATTTAGTTTATTTTACTGAGGAATGATGCATGAGTTTTGTTTTACTTAGTAATAATGACCTTAGAAATAAATGTGAGGGTTATGTTACAAGTTATGTATTTTAAAATACTTCCTTATAAATTACACGCAATATTAACGATTTGCAAGATAATTAAATTAATTTATAATAAAAACTTTAATTTACTTGAATTACAAGCGGATTTTTCAAGCAAAAATTTTTTAAATTAAATATGCATTATAAAACAATGTTGAATCGATTTTTTTTGAAAGAGAACCCTTCTTTGTTTTTGTTCGTAATAATAAAGAGCAATGAATTTAAGAAACGTCCTTCTAAACAGCCTAAAGTTACTAACATTACTTTTTGATTATGTTTGTTTTGGTTGAATTAAATTCACATTAGACATATTGGGGAGCAGATATAGATAAATCGGACCTTTATAAAGTTATAAAGACGATACTTATAAGCTGGTATCTCACTCTCCTGACTTCTATTTCATACAACATGAAAGTTATTATTCCGCACAAAAAAAATTAATCTTGAGATGAAAAAAAAAAAAAAAAAAGGCCGTCTCAGGACTTTTAAACTTTAAAATTTCCAATGACTTGAGTAAAAAAATTGTGGTGACCCTCCTTTAATCGCTTGCCACCTTCTCATCATGCCATGAGGTGTCATGAATTAATAGCACATTCTCTTCTTCCCGGCACTTTATAGAAATTATTTCCACATGAATTATTAGAAAACGACTCTAATTCTTGCATGCGCGCAGCTATGCAAACTCCAAATATTCTGCGTGCTCACCTACTATATTAGTATTTATACCCAGCTATCGATGTGCACAGCAGACAAACAGATGTCAGACGAACACAACAGTAACAGCAGAAGGAGAAAAGTAGTTCTTGTCTTCCCTTCCCTAGCCTTGCTGATCTGTATGCTGTTCTGATGATTCTGTCTACTGTCCTACTTTTCAATATGGATTCCCTACTCTCCATTGAAGGTTCAAACCTGCTGAGCTCATACTAGATTAGTAGAGGACAGTAGATTTGCCGTTTTTTGGATACTCAAATCATTCTTGTTTTCGTCGAAGAGGACACTCAACAGTCATTCTTCTTCACTATGTTCTAGTTTAGCAACATAACTTTGTGAAAGAAACTGTATCACTTAGTAGATATTTGAACTAATCTCATTTTTGGTCCATTTTAAACATGTGGAATTCTCATCCGCAATACTAATTTAAAGGAAAAATAAATACTGATATTTTAAATATTAAATTTATTCAAGATCATTTTCAGCCTCTCATCTAAGTTAATCGAATTGAAGTATGCATTCAAGACTTTTATTTATTAGAATTCTCTTTCCTCTAAACTAAAAGAAGTACTGTATAATTTCAGATTTTATTCTGATTCTGTAACATGGGCTAATCACGAAACTTCCCTTAACTAACATTTGGGGTTCCTTTCTGACTCAATATTTTAGTTCCCAATTTCTTTCTATTCAGCTGAAATGTGGCAATGAAGATTAAGTAAACTTTAGAAATGAAGTGAATAGATTAATCAAGACGTATAAAAGCGACAGAGAATTGGATTGGGAGAGATAAGATTACGGAAAAAGAAGAGTGCTAGTGTGAAGTGCACGGGAGTTTTCTTGCATGTCTACGTGATTTGTTGAGACTAGGATCCAACGATGTCTGGTTGATTGACAATTTGGAGGGTTTATTTGCATCGTATTCCGGTAAGCGTATTCTTTGTTAATTATAGAAGTTGTTAATACTCCCAGCAGGCGAGTTAAAATTGGATGAGAGTATTCCCTTTAAAACGAGTTAATAAATTGCATTTTGAAACATAACTTACTTTTTTAATTACTTCATCTGTTCTTTAACTTAAGTTCAAATTTAGATTTGTGATTAGTGTAACGTTTAAGATGACAGGTGAGATGGGCAAATATAGGATTACTTCAAAATCCTTTTTTACTTCCGAATTTCATTCTTTGATTATATTAGCTTTTTATGAGATACATATAAGCTGATATAATTAGTTTCAATTTTAAATGCGTGCTATATTCAAGTAAAACTCACATAATATTTTTATGCTAAAAAATCAAAATTGTATGTTATCGAAGTAACTGAAATATTTGTGTTATGTTAATTTCAAAATTAATACTTTTCTACTTTGTGAAGTTCATTCGCTGCCTTCCAGATATGGGATTTCATAAAAGTTACAGAGAGCACCGAAAATAAATATCTTTTACAATGGTGAATAAAACACAGGATGGCCCCAAAACTCATTTGACAAATTTTAAAGAATATAATTAAAAATGTTTTATCGAATATACACATATTTATTTAAAAATACATTATACATTTTTTAAATATTTTTTAAACTGCGTACGGAAAACCATACTTCTTAAAAGAGTAATATTACCGTTTTTTCAAATGCGATCTCTTTTCAATTCATTTTTCATAACTGTTTGCATTTATCTCTTGCTATTTCCCTTGCCTTTTATGACGAGATATCGTCTTCTCAGCATTGGAGAAAAAAGATCTTTGAGGTAGCTCCAGAGATAAAAATAAAATCTGGTACAGGGAAATCAGGGGCACATGAAAACTGATTCCAAGTTCTGAAGAATGGCGTTGAGTGAATATTACTGGTTTTTCAGCAATACTTTCCCTCTCCGATTCTTCTTCGGCGCGAGAAGCAGCTCCCTGATTGGCTGATCAGTTACAATTTCACCTGATATAAAACTTTTCGCAACCATAGTAGCTTAACATTTATAATTTTTATTACTTCTCATCGATTTTTGCAACAATCATGCGTTTTAACTGAAAATTCTTTTAAATTCTTAGTCTTACCTTTTTAAGAGGCAATGCGTGCATTTTCAAATATTTTTAAGTTTAAATTTAATTTCTGGGAAAGTTAAATGCCGAAGAAAGTAATCCTAAAGTCAATCGATTCGAGATTAAAGTGTTAAAGGGCTTATGTGCGTGGAAAAATCCAACCTTATCTCATGATAACTTCAAACAACTTCGCAAGCTTTACCTCGTCGTGGTTTGGAAATGCTCCAAAATCCTTCAATTAAATCAAGAATTAATTACGAATGACGACTGGCTTATTTTGATGAATACAAATATATATATATATATATATTTGTATACATACATCAACTGACTTATATATATATAATTATAAGTCAGGTGAAGTAGGTAAAAAATAATTAAGAAATATTTAAATTTGAAAATTTATATTTTTAATCAATAGTTAATTTTGATAATAATCTATTATTAATTATTAGTTTTGTCTTGTTGATTTACGATATTTTATGATAGTAGAGCAGCATATTTTTACATACATGATCTTTTATTCACAAACTTATTCCTTTTTAAATTTTCAAAACTTTTCCTTTCATATGGATGCCCTGTTTTATTGATACTTTTATCACAGTTCACAATTTTCCATGCAATAGTTATTCTTTCACGAATCTTTGCAATTTCACTTTTCAAACAAGAGTATTTCGAAATTAAAAATAAACGCTACTTTCTACTTTTTTGTAAA
This sequence comes from Nephila pilipes, assembly GCA_019974015.1. NCBI lineage: Eukaryota > Metazoa > Arthropoda > Arachnida > Araneae > Nephilidae > Nephila > Nephila pilipes. The sequence goes on along the minus strand of BMAW01088853.1, from coordinate 82,815 downwards.
ATGCAGTAGAGGTAGTCAGAAAGCAATTTTGGGACCTTTTAACCAAGATTTTATTGTGTAAATCTCGTCATTACTATTACAATTATAACAAATAGTTTAAAGTCTATGACTGGTATTTGAAGGCAAATTTTATTTTGCTCTTTTGGAATTTAATTAAGTTGTCACGAAATCAATTATAAATGTTTCTCTGATATTAAGAAAAAACATATTGATGAAGGAAATTAAATCAAATTACTGCTTGGAATCACTTTTAATTAAGTATACGGCGTTAAAACTTAAATGTATGATTAAAGTTCGTATTTAAGTTTTATTTAACAGCAACCGAGAGTCGCACAACTTGTCTCTTGGCAACTGTGCTACAAAAGGTCACATTCTATTTGATTTTTTATTAAAATTCTAAACACATTCTCAGAGGACAAGAACAAAGAGTTTGTAATTAAATTAAAGATTAAGTAAGGAAAATTACTACAATTAATTCTAATTAATGATAGATATGCATAAAAACATTCATGATATTTGCAAGAGAGAATCCTGGAACGAACTGATTTTTATCTCATTCAATTCAAATTTGCGTCATGAAACATTTTTGAAATAAATTTAATTACAGAGCTATTAAACTTCGCTGTATCAATTAACTTGACTTCCTTTTTTCGCTAAGTAGAACCACTTTTTTCCAATTCAGGAAGAATGAAATACCATAATCAAGTTTATTTCATATCTTAGAAAGAAAATGATTTTTTTTGTTAGTGATAATTAATTTAATTATCTTACATTTGTTCAAGATTAATTATTATCCTCTTATTTTTCTTTCTCTCTTTAGAATAATTCTACTTGATAAATAAGTGCAGTCTTTAAAGTAATTCATTTAAAAAAAAATTCCTTTTTGTTTAGAAACTGCGAACATTTACAACATGAAGTGAGGATTTAAACAACTTAGAATTAAGTTTAAGAGACCTTACATACACAGTTTGCCTATTAATTTACAGCCTACAATGAATCCGCAATATCTCTGTCAAGTTATATTATACTGAAGTTAATTACAAATCTTCCACATCATTACCAAAACAATTTAGCAGAGTTGGTTTCTCCTGCATAAATGCAGCGGTAAGTCAACACAACGCGCCCTTCATAACCCCGAAGCATTGTTTCCTTGACAATCACTTCTGCAGTCAAGGAACTGCTTCTAATCTAGAGGACAACCGGACAAATAGACACGGAGTGGGCGGTGAACACGGAAAATTAAGTGGTATGGGACTTGGAGACGCTTCACAACAAGGAAGAGTTAATTGCTGTCGTCTTTCCAGAGGTGAAAATGTGGGGAAACACATGAGTTTAATCATCTTCTTCTATCTTGAAATGGAATTTAATTGCGGGTGATTAATGCCGTGAGAGGGCGTATCCATACATAATTGTAAACAGAACATTACTAAAAGTTACGTTCCAAGAAGCCATGCGATTTTGGACAAAGTTAAAAAAAATTTAAAATTATCTTTGTTAAAAAAAAGGGGGGGTGGATTGGGTTGAGCCATGATAATTACATAAATTAATGAAAACATTTAATCAACTGCAGAAATATGAAAATTAATTAAATTAAGAAGTAGTGTTGAGCGCGCGCGAGAGAAAGATCTTACACGTATCCTTTTATAGATAATAAAGTGTGTTGTTCTTCTTTTAGGCATCTTCAGTAGGAATTTTGAACCTATTGACTGTTTAATTAGACTTTAAGATACCGTTGGAGAGTGAAATAATTAGGGAAATAACTCACAAGTGTGGAAACTTTTATATTCAACTATTCTTGTAAATCTTTTGAAGGAGTAATATTTTCATCAATGTAACACGTTCAGCACCGTGGTGATATCACATAATTCTCCTTACATGGCCTACGATATCATTTACCAGATGTATATCTATGATATGAAGATTTTTAAAGGAAAAATAGATGTTAATTTGAAGTGAATGGTCAAAACTATTTATTCGAAGAATTCGCAATTTGATGTTGCATTTCTTCCCATCTTTTTGGAGAAAGATGGATTCCCCGATGATAAATATTTCCTTTTTCGAGGCAAACAATTAATCTGTCCATTTTCCCACTTCTTTAAAATTTGTGAATTGCTGCTCTGTCTGTTCGCCGTCGATCAAAACAAGTGATAGTCCGAAGGAGCAATGCGCGGTGTATACGGTGGGTGAGGTAACTCATCTTAATTGAATTTTTTTAAAGTTTCCTTGATAACTTTTTCGGTGTGTACTGTGTCATTGTCTTATTGTATAATTCTTTTTCCATGACTTTGGAACCATTTCGGACGTTTTAGGATCAATGCATGGTTCAAACTCATCATTTGTTGTCGGTCACGTGCAACATCAACCGTTTCACCAAGTTTGAGAAATTCATAATAAACACCTTTTTTGATTCCTCCGAACACAGAGCAGTGTCTTCTTTTTTCAACGATTTGTTCTTGCAATCGATGTTGATGGTTGGCTTGTATCAACCCATGATTTTCTTCGTCTAAGATTATCAAAATGATTCCATTTTTCATCACTTGTTACGATTCGATGCAATATACTCTGCCGTTGACGTATTTACAGCAGGAGGTTTCTGGTGACTTTTCAACTCTCCATTTGTCTTTCAGTCAAAAATTTTCCATTTGTCTTTTCCTTCTTTTAGAAATTGTCTTTACCTTCTTTTAGAATTTATCTTTACCTTCTTTTAGAAATTGTATTTACCTTCTTTTAGAAATTGTCTTTACCCTCTTTTAGAAATTGTCTTTACCTCATTTGAGAATTTGTCTTTTCATTCTTTTAAAACTTTAGCCTTCAAACGCTCGTTAACACTTTTCTTGTGTCACAATCAATACTTCTGCCCTTTATGTTGAGTCTCATCGCCCAACAATGCTGGTAACACTGCATCTTCGTATTTTTTCAGTGGTTTTCCCTTAGACTTGTTTTTCGCATCAAAATCAACGGTTTTGAAACAATTGAACCAAAGGTTACAAGTGTCTTGGAATGGTGCCTGTTTGCCATAAACATTTACAAATATTCGATAAGTTTGAACGGCAGTTTTCCTCCAAATGAAGTAATGAATTAAACACTCCAGCAAATGTTTTTTAATGGTGTAAAATTCGACATTTTCAAAGCAGAAAAATATTATGGATTTATACTTACAATTTTCTACATGTTTGAATTTGTAGGTTAGGGATAGTTAAACAAAATACTATATATGTCAACGCATGCGCAATTCATAGATATACGAGTACATCTAGTATATGACGAAGCTGTAGCAATCCTGAAACTCTAAATGACACCAGTGTGATTTCAAATTGGAAAATTTATTTGTTTTATATTGTTATATTTTTAGTTAAGTTTCATATTTTTTTTTAATCTTCTATATATATTTCATTACTCACAATATAATATTTTATTTAACTTTTTATTATACTTTTATATTTTATTTTTTACATTATTATATTATATTAAATTTATTTATTGTAACACATTTTATTTATTTATTATAACACATTTTATTTATTTATTACATTTTATTACGTTTATCTGTTTATTTATTAGACTTATTTATTATGTTTTATTTATTTATTTTAGTTTTTATACTTCATTTTATTTGTATTGTTATATTTATTGTTATTATATTTTTTATTTTCTTATATGCCTCAACGTACTTAATTAAAGAAACAATTTTATATGAATTTTTGAATAAAATTAGGCTTAACGGAGAAAACTGCTCGCTCATGTGCGTGCCTGTACCTCCGGAACACGCATGCCTATGGGAGTGCTTTTTTCTTCTTTCGTCGGTTCTAAAAGAATAAAAATGCTTCTTTCTATTAAAAATTAAATAAATATACACCAAAACACATTTTCAACTTTCTCTAATGTAAATAATTTGAATCAAATAAACTTTTTTTTAAAAAAATGAAAACGAATTTAATACAAGTATACAGAATTAAATGACTTTTTAGGATATAATATGACGCATTTCTCACGATTATCATCTTTTTATATACTATTATCAAATTATGCCTTCTTTCGTAACTTCATCAATTTTGGAGAAGTCTAAGGCTTCTTCACAATTCGAGTTCTAACCAACACCTCATATGTATGTTATACATGAGAGAATATTCAATAAAAATATTTGCACCTCTTTAGTCTTCAATTTTTAAACATTACTTTGACTCTATTTGCGATACATTTGGAGAAATAAAACACTCAATGACAGAGATGTAAACTCAAATGGGAAAAAATGAAACACCATTTCAAAGAGTACGCCAATAAGAAGCTGAAAAGTATTTTTTTTTAAAAAAAACTCATTTCACTTTTACCTCATCAGCTTACATGAAATAAATTCGAGAGAAAATTAAAGTGATGAAACAGCCCTAGGGTTGACAGAGAGGTATATTCAGCGCTATTCGACGGAAGAGAGAGAATGCATTGATCACAAAATCAATAAAATCCTTACATTTGCGATACGATGTCCACGGTATTAATTTTTACGAATATTTCGCTTTAATATTCACCTGGTGAACAACTTGCGCATGGGATATTAGTAGAGAGGAATGCATTAATTTTAATCTCAAATAAAACGAAAGTTACACGAAAAAAAAGTTGGAGAGGAGTTTCTTAAATGGTTGGATCTTCTTCTCGTTTCATTGATAAATTGGTTACTTATATGTACCATTTCATGATGGTATTCAAGAAGTATTCAGAATATTGTGGCTTTCTAATGTTCTTTTAAAATACAAGTTAAATGTAAAGAACTTTTTTTTTACCTCGAGGAAAAGTGACTGTTTTGAATAAAATTAAAGAGAAGATAAATATTCCATTATCATAACCATTTATTATTCCTCTTCATATACTGATGTTTAAGCAACTATGTTTGATGCTAAAAGCATTATATCGGGTTAATTGAAGATCAAAAACCAATTAATGATGTTATTTATTTTAAATTTAGAAATTTCGATTGAGCGCTGAATACAGGGAAGCTCCTGAATACGAGGAAGAACTTTTCCTAAATTTTTACATATTGCAAGCAGCAATAAAACAAAATATAATGGTTAAAAAATATCAAAATAAAATTTGGCTTACCATTACATCAATTCTGTTTCATATATAATTATGAATACTTAGTTTTATTTATTCCCTTTATAAACATGAATACTTAATTATCTTAAATTAACTTAGATAATTTTTCAGTAATATCTTTTAAAAATTTTTAAGACTAAATTAATTTATATCTAAAAAATTCTTCGTTTAATAAAATATTGAAGTGATGAAATATTATTTACAAATTTTACGTCAGTAATGTTAATATTCTCTAAGAGAAAACAATGAAATTAACAGAAAAATTAAACATGAAAAACATTTTAAAATAAACTGATCTATCCATAAGGGTTACTTAAAAATAACTTATTTTATACGACAGAATAATAGTAAATTTTCTAATTATTACACGAGAGACTCTTTTCAGATTTTTCTTTTCAGAGAAGCTCCATACTCCTTTGTCATCTTCAAATTTTGTGCATTGAAATATATTGCTCTAATTAATACCTTTTGAATTGTGATGCTCTGAGTATAAATATGTGTGTATAATCCAAAGAAAGTTTTTTTTTCTTTTAAATTCATTTACTGCTTACTGACTTGAATTTCTATCCATTAAACAATATTTACAAGATGCCAATTATATCCCTTTCAGAAACAATCATGAAAATCTAATCGTATTTGTATATTTCATAATTCATATTTACAACAAGAGTAACTTAATTTTTTATTGAAAGAGTTATATATATATAAAAATGAATTAAAAAAGAACAATAGTATTATATAGAAATTTTTCTATACAATGCATTGTTAAGACCAGATTTCGTCATCAAAGGTAATAACTTTCAAAAATAATTGTTAATTTATTCAATTAAATATCAAAATTAAAACAAACGGTAAGAAATTGAAGTGAACACTAATATTCTTTCACGCACGCACGCACGCACACACACACACACACACACACACACACACGCACATATATATGTATATATATATATGTATAATATATATATATGTAACTATATATATATATATATATATATATATATATATCCTAGTCATTTTTAAATGTTTATTTATAAAATTGGTTTGATAATTTGCATTCATGCAACTTATGAAAAACGTCTCGTAATCATTATTTTTTAATGTAAAACAAATTACTAAATTATTATTCCTCATAACATAGTTAAATATAATATCTCTGAAAATGGAAATATATAAATAGCTACTTGAGAAAAATACCATATTAATAAGAAATGTAAATCTGTATCTCTTGATATAAGTATTATTAATAATTTTATTATCTATAATTTTCAATTGTATATCTAGATATTCTGTTTCATATTTATTATTATTAGTTTGAATTAGATTTATACAAAGAGAATAAAGAGATAGGTGTATGCTTGCAAGCCCTATTATATTTCAAAACAAGTAGATTATCTATACATTTATAAATAATAAAATTACCTCTATCAATATACTTATATTCATATCAATGTAAGTAAATATTACTTGTATATATATATATATATAGATAGATCCTCCTTGTTAAACACCTTTAATTTGTTAAATGTGTTATCATTATATTTAAAAAATGTTTTCTCTAAGTATAATATTAACGAAAGAATTAAATTTACCATGAAAAATAAAATCATTCATATTATAATTCTTAAAAATAATTAATTGTACTATTCCTGGATCATTTATGCCTTTAGGATTGAAGAGATTTCTGAAATCATGACTATGTATAGCAAATAAGTCTTTGTCTTTTATATTCTTAATAATTTCTAAATTATTTTCAATGATAGTATTTTTATTAAATTCATGAATAGCATCTTGTAAAATTTTTCAGAATAATTTATCTTCTTTTATAGTGTAAGTATTATATCTATGAATGATAGTTAGAAATTTTATGGGGTGTTTATGTAATTTTAGAGTAATAAAGATCTGAGGAAATTAAATTTTATTTATTTGCAATTCTACTTTTTAAAAAGAGCTGTAATTCTATTACTAATTTCCTGATCACCAAAATTATTTTCTAAATGAACTTTATTCACTTCTAGATGCTTATCAATTATTAAATCCCCGTAATATTTATAAGTAATTTCATAATTACTTCAAGCATTGTCAACATAATAATAATAAAGTCTTTTGTAAATCTGTAATTCTCCCTTTTTAACTTCGCGTATTTTAATACCTTCTTTAGTTTTAAAATTTATATTATTAATATCATTATAAATGTAGAAAGAAACATTATAATATTTTTGATTTATTTATTTTTATGATTGTAGCGTTCATTATTGAATCATATTTCTAAATTCATAAGTATTTATTTAATAATTATTAATAATTTGAATTACTTTTTATGAAATATTTAAATTATTTCTTGATTTCAGTTTATATACATTTTTCATTTTAACTTTTTATACAACATGACAAAAGCAAATATTTCGTTTCCTGATATATAGTATATAAAATTAATTAACCGTTTTCAGAAGAAAATAATATTTTATCAATTTAGATTAGTAGAAACATTCTTAAAATATTTTTTCTTCTATTTAAAATAGCGCTGAAAAGAATATCTCTAAAGGACTTTTGTGTTGAATAAATATATAAACTAAAACCGCCATTTTCTTAACCAACCGTGGCTGAAATTTAAATTAAAGGAAAATCATTTATTTATTTTGATAGTAACTCAAAAATCTACTATGCTCAAAGATAAATCCTTCGAGAATCTTAATCAATCAGCATCGAAGGTGTATGGAATGCTCTTTTTGGTTCTTATTTATTCTCCTTGCATGGTACTAAGAGCTAAGTTTCTCCTTCACCGTTAATATTCTTTAAAGGATTTATTCTGACACTTCTTCCCAACATCTAAACAACTTCGAACTCTTCAGGAAACTAAACTTTTCTATAAATACATCTGCATACTAATCATAGAAAGTTCAAAGCAAATAACCGACTTTTCCACCAACCATTAAGAAACTCTTATCAACTTCTGAATGCATAACTAATTAGCAAAGTCAATTTGGATTAGAATTATAATAGCAACAACAGTCTTTGTGAATGCATCTTTTGAGGACGGAAAAATAACATTTGAATGGGAGTTCAGGACCAAATTATGCTGAATATGATAACCTGGGCCACAGCTTTTACTTGTTACGACCCAAAGAAGGGAATAAAATTTCAATATTTAAATAATGTTTTGATTATATATTTCTTAAATAAGCAATTTTTAAGTAAATTTATCATTTTTGAAGACTTTGCTTTCTGGAGTGTTCTAAATGAGTGGATTTCGTAAGCATTTCTACTTGGGATCTCTCTGCCACGTTTAAATATTTCAAACGATTCCCGTTCCTCCCAATCACAATTATGCATAAAAAATTATGTTGTTTAATTTCTAATTAAATTCAATTTCTTTTTAAATCTATGATTTTTAATAAAACTTTATAAAATTTAAATGAAGAATTCTAAATGTTTAGTCACCATGTGTCAAAAATGATATCATTTTAAAATATAAATAGAATATTTTATTTTATAATTGTTATTGAAATAAATACCAACCTTTATCGATGTATCAATAAAATACTATATTATATTGTTCTTGCGATGTGACACATGTGACGATTTATTGGTGATTGGTTTTATTATCTAGAAGCAACACGAGGGCAATTGGGGACTGACCTCATAATTTTGAAATTATATCACTTGACGAGGACGACATCTGAGCTAGCATCTCCATCTCCTAATTTCTGCATCACGCCAACGGGAGGACTTTGAACATTGACAAAATTTAACGTGTATCAACCCAGGCTAGGCGGTGGATCTTTAGTGGCATCAAGGGTCATACACATGGCTCGACGAAAACCGCCGACAGTGAATCCGCGACCATGACCACTAGGCTACCGTTGCCATTACATGTGACGAAAATCGTTTTCGCACTAGTTGCAGCGAAGCCGAAACTTATTCGTTTGTGTGGAACTGGGAGTTAGCAGTCACATTTTAATTTCCAAAAATGCTGAGATTGTGCAGCGACACCTCTATAAAAACGCCTTAATGGAATTTACAACTGCTGCACCGAAAATGTAATTCATTAAATTAATTATAATGAAAAAATTAAGGCCAATATTTTTTTTAAAAAAAAATTCGTGTTTCCAAATCAAATTTTCCCGACCCAAAGATTTTGCTTTGTAATTTCGTTTGGGACGACAGTCGCAGTTTACGTGACCCTGGTGGTTTAGTGGTCAGCGTGTTTGACTGCGAGCACTTACGACACAGGTTCGATTCCCGTTGGTTTCAGCTTGAATATGTAGTCATGGGAAATTCATACGGGATCGAAAAATGTATATCAAGTTTGTTTGGGAAGATAACAGGGGCTCCACAGCATCGGATTAGCCATTCGGTATGCATACTACCTAGTAATTAGCGCCTCAGGACCAGAGGTTACAGAAACGGAGACCGGTACCGCCTGATGGTGCTACTTATTTGGTCTGCGCGAGCATACTTTAACCGTTGTTCAAAAACCCTGTTCTAAATTATGTGTACTGAAAAGAGAAGAAATTTTTTTATACATTTAAATGTCCCCATCAAAAATAATGGGAAGTAGATATGAGATTCTGCTATATTAGAAGTAATTTAAAATTTTATATATATAACAAATCACACATGGTTTTTTATTTTTTTGAGATAAGAAAAAAAAATAATTCAAATAACAGCCGATAGATGGCGTTTCGTACATAAATGAGAGAAAAGACACGCAAATAACAAAAATAATGTTACCAAATCATTTACTCTAGCAGTATGTTCCTCATTTTCACCACCACTGGGATAACACATTGCAGACGTGTCACAAATCCAGCAACGGTAGAGTGCAGAATGTCCGGCTGTATACATGATAGTTCTCGGCGGATCGCATTTTTCAATTCCAACAGATTTGATGGACGGAATCGATAAACGCGGGATTTTAAATATCCCCACAGCCAAAAGTCTGCTGGTGTTAGACCCGGAGACCGAGGAGACCAGGAAAACTCGCAACGTTTGCTAATGATTCTTTCTTTTCCAAGCGTCTGTATCGAGAATTCCTTGACTGGATCAACAGTGTGACTTGTTGCTCCAACTTACATAAACGTAGCAGTAGAAAGCGCATCTTTTTAACCCAAACATGGAACAACATTTTCGCTCAAAAGCGTTAAATAACGCTGAGCATTTATTGTCACCGTTTCCCACCTATTTACAGAACACTGTGTTACAAAGAAGAGGGGTCCTATGATGAAGGAACTTGCGAACCCACACCACACTGTGACTTTGGGAGAATGCAGTGGTTTTTCTGTGTACTCTCGTGAGTTTGACGTCACTTAGATGCGACAGTTATGGATATTAACGTCACCATGGATCGAAAAATGAGCTTCATCTGTCTACAAGACCGAAGAGGAATCTTGTTCAGTTTTGGAGAAAGCCCACCTAGCAAATGCTTCTCTCTCTACAGTATCCGACAGTAGTAGTTCATGGCAAGACTATAATTTCTATGGATACTGATTAAGAACTCCATGAAGAATGTTGCGTATCGAGAATGGTGGTAAGCCCAAGCATCTGCCAGCTTCCAGTGCACTTCTAGTCCATGCAACAGATTCTGACGTCAACGTTTCTGTTTCGGCTGTAAAGCGCGCCGAACGTGTTTGCCTTAGACTTGGTAGTCAGGACCTTACTCGATCCAGTTTCCTCAAATCGCTGAACAATATTTATAAGGCCTGCCACTGTTAAAGGCTCTTTTCCAGTCTTTTTTCCATTTTTAAAACGTTTTTCTGAATTTCACTTGGTGTGTGTGTGTGTGTGTCATCAAATTTTCGATCGTTAATTTAACCAACTTCCCATCAAGCTAGAAATCTGAAACCTTGGGAATCGTTCTCACTAGCCTAACAATACGATATTTGGACATTTGCGACAAGTTTTAGCTAGTATTTTCTTCAATAATGCAGTTTATCCCAACCACTTGGCGCGATTTCAAAAATTGGCATCAAACTTGGCGATTTTTTTGTTTGGCTGAACGTTAAGTCCGTAAAACGGACCAGGGTAGCCACATTTGGCAAAATACTGCCAAATAATTCTTGTCGCCAAGAGTGATTGGGTTAAATTGCATTCCAACCATTTAATTTACAGAATTAATTAATTAATTTTAGTTACTTTTAACGTTTTTATGTATTTCACTTGGTTCGTGTTTCTGTGTGTGTGTGTGTGTGTCATCAAAATTTCTATCGTTAAATTAACCAACTTCCCATCAAGCTAGAGTTCTGAAATTTCGGGAACCGTTCTTACTTGCCTAACAATGCAATATTTAGATATTTGCGACCAGTTTTAACTAATATTTCAATAATCTTTCTTAATAAATTTTGCCACTATATAAAAACGTTGGTTTTTATCTCGAATTATTTTGAAGTTGGAATTTACGCAGTGCAACAGTCACTGATTCCTCGTTCATGTAAAACAGCTTCACCAACAAAGCTTTGTCTTTCCCACTCAGCATCCTTGTTCACTTTGTTGGTATGAAACGGAGAACTGGATCTGGATCAAGAACATCAATATTTATAATTGTCTTCTCATTTGCATTTTGCCAACTTAGTCGTTTATACCAGTGCAATCTGTTGGCTGTTTTTTGAATTTTTTCTCTCCTTATCTTAAAAAAAAAACCGTGACTTATCGATGCTAAACCTGCAAAACGTTTTTTTATTTTAATTTTTCGGGTTTTATAATTTTTTTTAAAGTTTTTACTGACTTTTTGCCCAACATTTATAAGAATCAAAGTACAGTTAGACAAATAGATATTGCTGTAATAAAGTTTATTTCTTCAAATCGATTACGAAATATCAAATATTCCCAACAAAGATCTATAAATGCTGAAATAATTGAATAAAGGATAACATGTCACTTACTCATGAAAACTTAAGCTCCTCACAATTAATGTAGCTAATGTATTTAAAAAATGTTTTTTCCAGATTTATTTAATCATTAACGTCAAAATCAATTTGAAAAATTACAACAGAATTAGCTGCATTATATATACTTTATTCTTAGAACTTATTTTTCTGATGGTTGCTTATTAATTTTGAACTTAGAAACACTATAAAAACTGCTGCTGAGACCTTGTAATTTTGAATCTCGGTCAAGTGACGAGGAAGATATCTGAGATGGCCGCTTGCTCTACAAACTTCCACACCGGACAACGAGATATCTTGAGACCTCGTTAGATTTAATGCCCATCAGTCCCGTTACAAGGCAGGTCTTTAGTGGCATCAGGGATCGAATGGACGAACATAGGCCAAGTCAGGGCCCTACGGAAACAACGCCGGCTGGTGATTTTGACTACTAGATTACCTTTGCCACATTTGGAAATATAACTGACCAAATAATAATTTCATGGATAATCGATATTTAAGGTAACGAAAAAGAATATTATTGATAAATTTCATATGTGGAAGAATTGTTTTTGAAAATAAATGAAAGTAACATCAATTTATCATGAAATTTGACATTCAAACACAGTAAAAAAAAATTTAAATAATTCTAAAAAATAAGTTTTGAGAAATCATAGACTTTTATTTGAAATGAAAAAAATATGGAAAGGGGAGATTTTAATTAATTCATGATGTATGAAATATAAGTAAATTATTTATGCATACGTAACCTGAGTGTGAATGTAAAAGTCACACTTTTATTTGAAAGACATGTTAAAAGCATAAATCAAAATTTCTTGTGACCTACTATTCTTGATAGTTAATATAAGAATTATTTATCAAACAGTTAAAAAGAATTTTCAACGAAAATTGTTCTTTGAAATTTCACTATTTTCAAATACATTTAAATAAAGCAAAATATCGATAAATCGTTTAACTATTAGAATGTAAGAAAATACGCTTGAAAGTCTAAATGACAAATCTTAATTTAAAGGGAAAAAAAGTAACAAAAATAATATTTAAAAAATCCGAATCGAAAAAAGGTTACCAGAAGCACTTCGAAATGAACTATTTTCGCTTCAATAATTAAAATAAAACTAATTTATGTAAAACTTCATTAACTGTAAGAAAATCGAAATTCATTCGCATGCAAAAAAATTTCATTTTAGTTTTTGCAATCCCGAAATGAAAAATAAGGTCCTTAAACCATGTTTCCACCAATAATGCAAGAGTTATTAGAATTTACGAGTAAAGTTAATTTTTTTTTCGAGAATATCCATCTTACTTATTTTAGCACGTGTAAGCCAATTATTTCCACCCCGACGGTTTCGGGATATTAAAAAATATATTTATGTAGCAACAGCTGATGTTTTAGTTATTTTTAGGAGATATGATGGATGTTATTTTTTAAGCTCAAGTATATCGATTCAAGAGAAAATTTAATTTGTGCTTTTTTGAAAGTAAAAGCATTAAGTGCAGAAATACTCTTCTAAATTCAATCTAATGTAATGTGTAATGTTTGCCCCAAACGTCTTGTTTGCTTTTAAGAAATTTTGATTTTAAAATAATTTTCACTGAAAGCTTTCGATGAGCTAAAACAAATTTATATGAAATTTTAATTTATGCAATAATGTATTATTTTAGTTTATAAGTAAACAAGAATCCAGACAATAATTTAAAATCAAGCCAAAGAATTTTAAAATTATTGGGAGAGGTTACTCATTTGTTTACGTTTACGAAACATTTTTATCTATTAGTCGTGTAACATGGGCTATTCGAAAATTATTTCTAATTAATAGCAATCAGGTGTTTCTTTCTGATTTTATACTTAAGTTCCCAACTTCTTCCCAACCAAATGGAACATGATGCAAATTTAGTTATCTTCAGAAGTGTAGTGAATAGATATACTCAAGTAATATAAAAGCGACGGAGAACTGAATTGAAATAATAATAGTCTTACAGTAATAGGCAGGAAGATAGTGTGAGATGTGCGATGGAGTCTTGCTGCGTATCTAGTTGATTTGTCGACATTATGACCCAACGTTGTCTGATTGATTGAATATTGGATGGAGATACTCGCCATTTATCCCGGCAAGTGTATTCTTGGATAGATTATAGAAATTCTTAATATTTACGGATAGAGAAATCAAATTTTTTGAAAGCATTCGCCCTGTTAGAGGATCAACAAAACTATATTTTGGAAGATAATTGATTAATTCAATATTATACTGTCTAAGCTTTAAATTAAGCTAAAATTTAGGTCTTGTAATTGGAATAACTTTCAAGAGAACTGACAAGACGGGTGACGACTTAGAATTTTAAAACTGTTGGGAGGGTTCACCCATTGTTAATCTTTACAAAGCGTGTTTATCAAGTAGTCTTCGAAGTATTTTTCTCTAATTTGATAGATAGGGAGATAGGAAATATATAAGCTAAGCTTGAGATACACGATAGAGGTCGAGTGGTTCTAGCGTTTGGCAATTGTTCCAGAGTCGAAGACGGGGTCGAGAATTGTTACAAGTTATCGGCTGCATAGTGTTCAGAAGTCGAGACAGCCTCTACTCTAAGGCATTGGTAAGACTCTGTTAGTTTGATATGGGTGGAACAAGTTAATATATTTAAGGCGATATTTGGGGAGAATCGGTTACATTTGTCGTTATACTAACAATTTGTCAATAAATATAATGTGTGAAACTTGTGTAAAGTCTTCTTGACTCTTAGTGTTAATATATTGAGTTTAGCTATGGCACAAGAGGTGACTAGGAATAGTATATCACCACAATATATACATATATATAAAACTGAAATCTCGAATATTCTTTAAAATAGATGCAAAAGTTACATTTTGCTCGCATTCATTCTGCTTTAATTTTCGATAAAATAAATATTAAGCAAGATCCTTATAAAATTATTTTCATCTCATTAGCATAAAACTATTGATTATAGGAAATTTAATTCAAACTTATCAAATGTTACATTTATTTCTTCTTGGTTAATTATTTTGAGAAGTACATTTCACTCAATATATTGAAATTATTTCTTTGGTTAACTATTGAAAGAATTCTAGAACATTTTTATATTTCAAGATATTTTCATCAATTATTAAATAAACGTCAGATCATATTACTTAATATAGAAGTATTTAAACAAAACAATACTGTTTGGTTATATTTTTATTGAGGCACACATGTGTAATTTAACATTAGAGATCCCTTCAAGTTAATACATAGCTATAAAGTTTTACATAAGAGTTAAAATTTTATCTAAAGTATGTATAAGCTGTAAATATATATTTTATATAAAAATATTTTACCCAATGCTTAATTATGAAATTAGTCAAAACATTTATGTTTTTTTAAATACTAACAAATTAAATCACAACTGAATTTTTTGTAAGGTTTCGTTTAGATTTACAATGACACAAAAATATAATTTAATACCTAAAAACGAAGCAAATATGAAAGATAGGAGTATTCCACTAAGTAAAGTTTTTTAAAACGAGGTTACTGTTATCAACAATTTTGTTTTTCTTGAATGAAAGAAATTCAAATAAAACTCAATTGCGACATCAACGGAGTGGTTCATCTAAGAATTAATAATAAAACATTTTAAACTGAACAAAACATTTTCATGTGATGTCTTGACAACACAGCTGGCCAATAGTCGCAAGAAAGAAAATTATTCGATATTATATTTTTAAGAAATAAATATTTGAATTTTCAATATAAAGCCTTTTAATAGTTTACCTTGAGAACCGAGTAATGGTTTTACTTATCTCATTTTCAACTTTTTTAACCACATTTATGAGGCACGCTCTACATTAATAGTATTCTCATAAGTATTTACAAGGAAAATACTTCATCGACAAGAAGATTGAATAAATACTTAAAAAGAATCATAGAAAATAGTTTTAACCAATTCCAACAATAATGGCTTCGGTGGATGCCTTTCATCCTTTTATCTGCAGCACAGCTAATATTTAGCTCGTGATGATCATGCGATTTGTGGAGAAGATCGTTCTACATAACGCAAATTCCAAAATATTAATTAATTCGACTAGAGGCAATATCAATCTCATATAAGGTCAGAGAATTCTGGAACGTGTCCTAGAAAATTTTGTGTTATCTTACCTCGCTCGGATAAGTTCGGATGAAAACTATTTACGGACAATGCTTTTGAAAGAGAAGGCCACCATGATTAACTTGTCTTTAAACTTTATAAAACTTCACGGGAAATCTTAAGTTTTAAGCGGTAAAATTTAATTTTCATAGCAAAACTACATGAAATTTTCAGAATGATAAAATTCTTTTCATGAAAGAATGAGTAATATTTCAGAAGGTCCGTTAATTATAATTAAAATAAAATAACGGATTCTCTTGATTCTAATAAACATTAAAAACAAATTTAATCTATAAATTTGGATGAAGAATTAGTGTTATTCATTTATGAGAACTTAGAATAGTATTAAAACAAGCTTCATGGGATTTGGGAAAGAAAAAAATTTGTTTTGTTTATTTTCAAATATTACTCTCTCTCTCTTCTTCTTCTTCTTCTTGAGATAATAATTTGAAGTCATAAATTATATAAACTTTTCTTTACAGGATGCACTTTTTTAAAATTAACCTCTTTTTTCTGTTCAGAAAAAAATGTAATGGCTTTTTTAACATGAAATGGCACCTATTTTAA
>BMAW01088853.1:37086-66126 GCA_019974015.1 Nephila pilipes | reverse complement strand
TGGATAAATAATTCAACATCAAAAGCCTTTTTCAGGGGATAAAATAATATTTTTCAAGTTTTAAAATATATTAAATAACAAATAAGTCGAAATAGCAAGATGCAAAATGGGAAGAAAAAAAATCTTAAAATTCCGTCAAAATAATCCTTCAAACACGTAAGAAAGAAGCAGTGGAAAAACACTCAAAACCAAATAACACATCGATAAAAAGGCTTTTATACGAAAGAAAAATGAAAGAATAAAAATGTAAAGAAAAAGTATAGATTTTTCGAGTCATGTTTCCAGTATTTATTTTCAAAAAGCGACATATGTCGCTTTGATATTAAAAGGATTGAAGATTGAATGGTTTTGTGCCGTTAGAATTGGTTTTCTTTCTGAGAAACCCTACAGTCTTTTTAGTTTTAAATACATGCTTTAAATATATTAAAGGGCAATTATTTCCATTTTACTTTTTTTTATAAAATCTGCTTTTAATTTAAGAACTTAACTTTTTTATTTTGTGTCATTAAATGTAATTTTTCTTCTTCCCTTCAATTCATCACTCGAACATAATCCCTCCACCCGTTTTATCGATGGTTATAATCGTACTAATGAGGCATTTATTAAAGAAATACTTTTCTGTGATAGTTTAGTTTGCAAAGAAAAACATTTCCTTGTATCACAAGAATAAAAGAGTTGAATAAATAGAAAAATAATGGTAGAATAGATCTTTTTATTGGAAATCTTGATCAACGAAAAAGAAAAGCTGTCATGATCTGCTGTCCATAATTTCCTGGGTCAAAAAAGATAGGGATTACGAAATCAGGTCACGACAGCCCTAATGAGATAACTTAGGAATTCTCTTGTCAAGTTAAAAAAGTTTCTCGGATACAAAGAGTTAAAGAAGCGAAAATTTATGTTTCTCTCGCACAGGAATAGTATCAAGATTACATTTACGCCATCAAACACTTTTGTTGAGAATGATTACCAATAAAAAGAACTGTTCGCAATAAATTTTTGTTAATACAAGTACATATTTCTCACGAAGTTCTCACACGTATCCCCTTTTAACTAACCTCAAGAGTTTGCTATGACAGAGTTTGATTTGAGAAACTATGCTTGTGAATGAACCATAAATTATGTAAATTAAAATAGAGATACTGAAGAACAGTGAATAAGATTTATCAGATAGAATTTATTAATTGTGAAGAACTAGGGTAGGGGAGAGAGAGAGAGAGAGATTGGAATGTTTGAATAGCGAAATTGGGTGTGTTCTTAAGCAGAGAAGAAAGAACATTCAACATTCAGTTAAATAATCATTTTGTAACCCCTACATACCACATAACTCTTTCGTCACCATAAATCACAAACAAAGTCTCTAACTTGAAATCTAAACACATCCATATCACGTTTCAATCAATTAAAACGGTCTCAAGTTGAATCCAATCCACTTATTTATTTATTCTATTAAGGGAGATGTTCTCTATCTGTTCATGGTCTCTCAACACGTTTACTATCAAATCTTATGCAAAAAATTAAATATTAAGCTTCCCCCGGTATTCGGGTCTCAGTTTATAATTAAGTAGTCACGGCAAAGGCGTAATTTCTACAAGTTTCAGTCGGATCTTCGCTCCAGCAATATGAAATTAGAATTCACACATGCATAAGTATATTCCGCGCACTATTCCATTCCTTCTCGTTTTCCTCCTTCCTTTCAACTAAGTGGCATCGGTTGCCTAGGGACCATGGACGCAGATTCTTGACCCAACGATGTTTTTCGTGGAGTCGGGGGTTCGAGTTCAAATGTCACCCAAGTTCCCTCGTGCTGCAGGACTTATGCATGTTATATCTAATCGAGGTTCCAAGTCCGTTCCACCTGTTGGCGTAGTGGGGAAAGTTAAAGAAGGAAATTCTAGTTCTAGTATCATCCTCGTCACTTGACTGAGGCTTAAAATTGAGATGTCCGTTGCCAATAGCCATCGTGTTTCTTGTCAGTGCTACGGTAATAAGCAATCACAACCCCTTATGCTAACTTTAGTTCAACCCTAAGCCGGTAATTCTTATTTATCCCTTTTTCATTATCACTGCATTATACTCCTATAGTCTAACTAATTTGCGTAATCACGTTTCATTTGATTGAGTTGAGGTTTAATTTTTATGTAATTTAAATAAGGAGACCAAAAGACAAATAACACAAGAACGGAAATTGCTCATCGTTACAATTTGAGAATGGATATTTAATTGGATCCGATTTGAAAGTTTTATTACTGACTCAGATCCTGCTTGCCACTTGTAAAATAAAGTACTTATTATAATATTAATCTAAAAAGTGCGGAGACGTGAAGAAGGTTCTGCTTTTCATTCGTATTACGTACGTTAATCTTTGGTAATCCTTAAATAAGAATAAAACTAAGCTAAGAAATTTGACTATTACATGGATAGTAATATTTATAGACTGATTTCATTATTTTGACTGATAACTTAGAGGCTAAATTTTAAGGGAATTAATATATATCAAATATTCGGCAGTGGAACCGAAGCATTACATCTTTAATACACCTATTAAAAATGTCTATGTTTTTAAAAATATACAACATTGAAGTTTTTTCTGTTGTTGAAAGATAATTTTAAAAATATTAAAATAAGTATAAAAATACACGGTCTTTAAGTTTTTTTTAGAAAATTCTGAAACATTCGAGTTCTACGGCACCTAGACAATAGCAATTGTCAAAACCTTTTATAACTGGAGTATTTCTTATAATCTTATATTAAGAAATCTTTTATTTTTTATTAGAATTCTTTTCTCAATTTAAATTCTATTCAACTGCATTTTAAGTAATTAGGCATAAGAAATGTGTATGAGCTATCGAGGTTTTTAATAAGCTATTTTTTGCAATTTTATGTTTTCAAAATGGTAAAGAAGATGTACAAGTGAAAATAATATTATGCATATATCTCAGCAATTTTTATTTTCGAAGTATTCTAAATCGAATTTTGAAGTATTTTATCTCTTCCTTTTTTTAATTTTAAAGAAGTTTTCTAATTGAATATGAATTATTATGTATTTTTTTTAAGAAAATTATTTATAAGATAATAAAACTAATAAATGTTTATAAGTGACTATTTATTTCTTTTGAGTTCGCTTCTCTTATATCTGTTATGTTTCGGTGCTCTTTCCGAAACACAAGTGCGTGTGTTAATAAAATAAATAATTATCAAAATGTGTCACGATTCTATATCACGTTTATACGAAAAAAGTTTTAAAAGGTTAAATGTTTTGTTAACATAAATTCACAATTTATAAAATTATTTTAAAGTGTAAGCAACTAATACAACTGAGAGAGTCCATAAAACAGTTAAAAAATGTACTGTTAATATAATTTTACGTTTTAAGATTTTACTTATTCAATTAAACAGATTAATGACATAATCTGCATAAATGGCCGAAAAGATTTTATTATTTCTTTCAGACTTTTGTCAAGCTTCGGCCACCAAAGGCCGAAGCGAAAACACAATAAAAATCTCAAATAATCATCAGAGGGGGGTGTATAAGAGCAAGAGTGGATTGAGAGCATAAGAGGGAGAGATTTTGTTGTGTGAAGTTATATAGCAGGGACCTTTCAAAATAAACGTCATATAACACGTGGTACAAAATTAGGGATTCTGGGGGAAATATCATAATAGACAAGGAATCTGAAGGGATTATTTTGACGGATTTATGAGCTTAGGAACGCAAATTTAACCAGTTTTATGAGCGCGTGATCTAATAAATAAAAGGATATTTTGAAAGGAGATCAGGAAATATGAATGAACTTTTTACTTTTGAATTAGGGAATTGAATAGAATATATAATTAAATTATTATTAAGAGAAATTATTGAATTAAAGTTAAATCTTTATATATATATATATATTGCGGAATATTTCAATCTAAGGCTTCCCGAAACTAAATAAATCGATATTAATAGGTGTAATTTACAACACAGTATGTATATAAGGATAAGTTAATATGCAAAATAAATTTTATTCAGATATCTCAGTTATTTCTTAATAGTAATTAAAATTTTACGAAACCCATTTGTATGTCCAAAAATCTTACTAACTAGACTCTGGAAATCATAAAATCTTAATCGTTTTTTTAACGCTCAAACAATGAAGTAATAAAATTTAGTATCTGCTGAATTAACAAAAGATTACTGCAACTAAAGTTTCGCTTTTGTCTAAATATAAATTTAGATTCAGCTAATACAAAATTCATTTCAACGTCTGCTGTGAAAGGAATGAATATCTCCTACAGGCGGCCTGAATTCAACTAATGCAGTAACTCTCTTCCACAATTCAACGCATTTCAGCTCTTACACATTTGAATTAGCTACATCGAAAAGGCAAGAAAGATTAAGAAGTGAAATTCATAAAACAAAATAAAACTCTGCTAATGGCATAATAAAACCTCGGGAGAACTCGTCTAATTTATTATGTGCGCGTTCCTTAATATACATCAATTAGATGGAATTATACTAGCCTTCTTTGGGAACGAGGTTCAAGTTTTAAAAAATAATTGAATTTAATATGAGGAGAAACTCATAAATATATATCCATACATGCAACTAGAAATTAATGTGCTGAGCCCAAAAAGATGAAGAATCTAAATAATAATATGATTATTGAATTCATGAAATTTCATGAGCTGTGAAAATATGATGCTTATTCAAAATTTAAATATTAAAATTTAGCTTTAAAATGGTACATCTTTAAGTATTTGTATATATATTATATTATATTATACATGTTATATTACATTATATTATATATATATATATATATTATGAATGATAATAAACGTTAGTTCAACATTAATACATGGCCGAAAAGATTTTTTATTTATTCTAGTAGACTTAAGTCGGGCTGCGGCCACCAATGCCGAAGCGAAACAATAAAAATATTTTCGATGATCATAAGAGAGGAATGTAAGAGCAAGAGAGGAGAGAATAAGAGATAGAGTTTCCTCTTGCCTTGATTTTTATATTAGGTATTTTCCATAAGAGATGTCATAGAATGTGGTACAGGATCAGGGATTTTAGGAAAGTTTCAATATAGACAAAGAGTCTAGTAGGGATTATTTTGGCAGATTTATGACCGTGAGAAAGTGGATTAAGCAAATTTTATGAGTAAAAGGATAATTTGGAATGAGATCAGGAAATAAGAATGAACTCTTTACTTTTGAATTGGGGGGGAATAGGATAGAATAGAAAATTAAATTATTATTGAGGGAAAAATTATTAAATTAAAGTTAAATCATTATAAATTTCCCCCCTCCGCAAGACGCGAATGTGCGTTGGGCCCTAACATACAACCTTGTCTTACAGGGGTATCTAAGCAAAGAATTAAATTTACATTTTAAACAAAATGTTATATTCAAAATTGTTATATCTAAAAAATCCTATTTAAAATTAATGCCTAAAAATCTTATGCCTTAAGAAATTCATATTTAAAAATTAATATCTAAAAATTTTATGCCCTGAAGAATCCCCTAACCTTTACAAAATACATAAACTATTTCAATAAAATATTCAAAATATTAAGTATTAAATAAAAAAAAAAGGTAAGTATGTACGTTGTGCGTATGTTTGGTATTGTGTGCTTAAAATCTAACATCATTTTTACAGTAATAAACTTGTTAACATTAGTTCTTGAATCTGTAAAAAGTACATAAATAACAGAGATGTGTTTGTGGCATTTGGTAATTCAAACATAATATTCGAAGTAATGTAAAATTTCAAAAAGATGAATTTGACATTTTTCTTAATTTAGTTGCATTTTCATCCGCAGCGCTCAAACACAACAAGAAATGTAACTCCACGTTAACCAGACTCATAAATTTTGAATTGCGGTGGTACGTGAACCCAACGAAATTAAATAATAGTGGGGTGAAACCACATATATAAAAGAATATACGATGAGTGAACCACTTAGCACTGAGTGGGGACAAACTAAATTTTCATTGACAGGAGACACCCGATGACAAAATTTTGACACAGTATTGTTTACATTTTCCACATGCATCGCTTTTTTGAAAACTTTATGATGAATATTGGATTTTCCATAGAGTACAGCATTTTGTTTCAATGCTCTTTCCTTTTTTTATTTTTAATCTAACATAGATTTATTTTTGAATTAACATCATAACAAAGCTAATACCTATAATTAATTATTCACTGTAAACAGAAAAAATAAAACAAACCAAAATAATATTTATGAAAAATGTGTTCTGAATATCATACACATACATGTCAGGCATAAAAAATAAGACATTCATAATTTGGAACAAGAATATTAAAAAAGTGTAATTTCTGAACTCCTGCTGATGAAGACATGTCATTTTAAAAATCACTCAGAAACACTGCTATCTAAACCATACTATAGTCCAACTTCTTCCCTATTTGTACAACATAGCCTTATGTTTTAATGTAGCATACAAGGAGGTATTTAAAATATAGGAAGTTGTGATATGTAAAGGTACATAATTAAACAAATTTTTTACTTCTTTCAAATCAGCAACATCACGTGAAGTTACAAAATATGAGAGAATATGCTTTTCAAACAGGGCTATTTCAAATAACATATCCAAACAACTTATATAACCCTAAATTATCATCTAATATTTACCAAAGTGCAATTTTATATGCATGTCCTTGAAATTGAATTCCTTGGTCTAAAAGTTGTTTCAAATCTTGAATAAGTGGCTCAAAAATTGCCTTATACCTGCATTTTTCAACATCTGGGGAATAACGAACATTTGCTAAAAAGAACCAAAAGACATGGTAGATAGCAGAGATAGCAGGGACATGGGTAGATATTTAATTGGGAAATAGACAAATCCTAACTTATTTATACCAGTACGTGACACCAGCGGATTTACTAATTCTACATCATCTATATATTGCTCAATGATTATTGTATCACTGGCAGTAAAAGTTGGATTAAAATAGTAATAAAATCCATCTTGGATACTACACAAAACGGAGTCTCTACTGCTAAAAAATGCTTATTTTTATATTACCTAAATTCTTTTGTTTGAAGCAAAATTGAATTACTTTCATGCACATTGCTTAAACAAATCTTATGAACTATCGTTGTAGATTATAAGTACTTCCGAATTCTCCCATGTCTACTGAATACACTAGATAGTGCTAATTTGAGTAATTTTAATACAAAACTAGCACATAATTTACTATGTCTTTATTACGAAACTAAGAATTGAACTTTTACTCATAGATATCATGTTATACGCTTGTAAAATGTATGCTAGTTGGGTGAAAACTAGCCAAACAAAACATATTTAAATATAGCGAAGCATTGATTGATTTAGTAACTAAAAATCGTGCATTTTTATTGGCAAAAGACTAAATGCAATAAATTTTGAATTGTAAAATTTTAACTACAAAAGTTAAAAAGTAAAACATTTTGATTGTAATAAAACACAGAAAACTTGACCAGTCAGTCAAAGATACATATATCAGTGCATTTCATTCAGCTTGTAGAAGCCACCCAGGATCTTTCATTCCTCACCTCCAAAACATTAAAACACTTTATTAAGGAAATATAATAACTTCATAAAAATTATTTACGCCTTCACCGTCTGATCCTTTCAAAACTGAAAATGTATATATAAACTATGACTTTTGTTAAGTCAAATTTATTTTTGGTGGTGGGCCTACAGCCATAATTTTCTTTATATATTTTTACCAACAGTCGATTAACACAATATTTTTGCAGAATATTGGATGGATCACACCTCTTTTAACTTGGCAAAAATTATAAAATTTTTAGTAAATTTTTTTATTATGATCTGTATTATGTTCTACTATAACAGCCACTGTCATAATGCTTTGGTGTTTTTTAGTGTTTGCACGCGTTGCTTAAAGTTGATTTCATTTTTGACCTGAATGAATTGAAAAATGTGACTTAAGTATCTAAGTAAATTGCTTAAAATTTATAACACCATCTTTTTTTTAAATAATCAGCCAAAATAAGGTAAACATTTATCACATTCACAATATCATATTGAAAAATCGTACACTGAAGAATGGACTAAATTCACAGAAGACTGGTGCCACGTCAAAATCTCGTGATGTCTACAAAAACAAACCGGCGTGGTCTACGTTAACATCGGATTTTTCTATGTGTTAGTTTTTACATCTTGTATATCCACTTCATTACGATTAATATATTTAATTATATATTTTTCAAATTATATATATTTAATTATATATTTTTTAAATTATATATATTTAATTATATATTTTTTAAATTATATATATTTAATTATATATTTTTTAAATTATATATATGTAATTATATATTTTTTAAATTATATATATTTAATTATATATTTTGTAAATCTATACTCTTATTCTCGTTTAATTTTGTTAAAATTAAACGAGATTAACACTATAGATACACAAAAAAAAATTAAATATTTAATTAATTAAATATTTTAATTAACTCAGTAAAATATTTAAACTTGCTTTTCGCGTTTGTTTATATACTTTCGATATAAGATTTAAATTATTTTCTACTTTTAACAGATGCATTTTTGAACTGTTCACGGCCATTTAAGCTTTTTGATTTGATTAAGCTTTTTTTTTATTTCAAATTATTTCATATATAAATATTATTACGTATCATTAGATCATTGGTTCATTCTAACATGTTAAAAATATAGGACCCAATCTTTGTTCTAGTAGTGTAATTATTCTAAGCCCTCTAATAAATAGATGTGAATAGTTAAAGGGTAACTAAGCTCTTATGAATTATAGTATTTTTTATGTATAAACATTGTACATTTATCAAGCTGATTTTGTTTAAAAAATAAAGCAAAACTGGATTAAGCTATTTTCTCTTTTAATCAAGATACATAATTAAACCGTAACAGTTATATAATCACTTAAACAGATGCAATTTCGTACCTTGAATTAAAGTTTTTAAAAATGTTTTGCAAACAAAATTAATTAATTTAATCATACGTTGATTATATGATTATAGTGTTTGAAAATGGAATCAACAGTATTTAAGAATTACATATGTGAATATATAAATTCTATATACCATTTCAAATTTAATAATGATTTTCTAGCATTAAATTGTTTTGCTTTTTCTCAAAGTAATATTTATTAATCAAATACAATTTTTACTTATATGTTTTAATGTAAAACGAAGTACGGAAAAAATTCTGAATATTGTGAATAAGAAGACACATCCCAAAACTTATATTGATGATTATCTGATTTTTAAAAATATGTATAAAGTATTAATTTTTAAAATTATATTTGAATAGAAATGATACATTTGGGAGTAAAAAATGGAATTTTGAGGAAATAGAAAATTTTACATTATATAAATCTTGAGTACCGTTTAACAATCTGTTAAGTTGCCTTGTCGTAAAATGTGATTCTTGTTTCTTCCAGCCAACACCAGAACCTCGGTTTTACTTTAGTCAATATTTAAATAAATGAATGATCAAGTGCATGATATAATACCGGGGCCTTACAATGCTTTCCAAACTTTTCCGGCCTTCAATCAGCAGTAAAAATTTTGAATTTTTAAGTCTTGCTTGCCTCCACTACCTGACTTTCTATTCTTTTGACTATTCATTTGGGACTATTTAAATACTGATTGTTAATGGAATGGTCTTGAAAAATCAATGTCCCTGGGCATGACAATGCCATCCAATCTTCCACGGCCCAGCATCAGCGATAAGTATTTCGTCTACGCAGTCTTACTTTCCTCCAATACATTTGACTATTAATAAATGACTATTCAAATATTGACTAACGATGGAGCAATCAAGTCAAGGAAATAACCAAGGGGCATACAATATAAGTATTAAAATAAAAAGGAGTACTGGGTATCATTAACAAACATTACTAGTTCCTTTATAGCTTTCATAATTTATTTTGAGCATTTTGACTTCATTACAGGATTCTCCTTTCCTTTTTGGGTCGCGTGCAAAGATACTCTTAGGAAAAGACATTGTTTGAAGGCATTAGGCAAATACAAAACGAAAAAGCCTTCAAGGATAAGAAACAAAAAAAGAAAATCAGAACGAAGCAATACAAAAACACAGAAAGCATGTTTGGGTCATCTCAATTCTAATCTCAAAGTAATACGAAACGCCGTCAGCGGATAGTCGCGCAAAGGGAATTCCGAAGTTTTCTTTTCCAGTTCTTTTTTCCTCCTATTTTTGTTTTTCTTTTATCCTGTTACTCCAGTACCAAGTTGATGGTAGTAAGAAAAGAAAGAAAAAGAGGGTGGAGGAAGGAAAAGAGAAAGGCATTCCCTCCTGTGCCCTCAGGAAATGTTGAAATACAAAAACAGCCGCCTTGCTTTTAAAAGTTAAGGAGACATTTACTTGTTGATAGAGCCGTCCCTTTTTCTTCAGTCAGTATTAGAATCGAAATAAAGTTTTATTTTTTTCCACGTCTTTTTTCTACAGGTTGTCAGAATAAGAACAAGATTTCAAACCTTTCCGTTTAGTTAACTAGACTTTTTAGATCTAAGGAACCATTATTAAGAAAGTAACTTTTCGTTTTCACTTCCTCCAGATCGTTATTAGTATCCGTGGAAATATTACGACGAAATTCTCAGAATTTCATTGGAGTGTCTGAATTCAACTTCCATTTTGAATTTAAATCTAGAAACTTCGATGAAAAAAAACTTCAAATTAAAAAGCGGAAAGTGGAGATAATCATTTTAGACCAGGTTTTGAATTCCATGGTATAACCCTAGCATGAATCAATGCAGCTTTATGAATAAATTCAAATTTCCTAGAAATAATTGCTCGATTCTTATTAATACATTTTTTTTACACAAATTTGAATTTTTAACAAAATAGCATTTCCCTGCTATTATTTTTTAATTCGAGAAAAGCTTTTTTTATACTAAGTAACATTTATAAACATAAATAATTATGTATGATCAATGAATGATCAGTTGCTGTTTTTACATTCGTGTAAGTAGTGTGTTTAATTTTAAGCACATCCTGTGTATATAATCTACTGCATTTATAACTTTAACAGGGCAGAGAGTTATGAACATAACTATTATATATATATATATATATATATATATATATATATATATATACATATATATGTGTTTTGTTTGTGTGTTGTGTGTGTGTGTGTGTACTCTAAATATAAATATAATATCAAAAACTAAAGTTATCAAAATTAAATTTTTTAAGAAATTGTATGATTCAAATTTCCCATAGTTTTTATATAAATATCATGACAAACTAAAAACGTATGAGTGTCTGTTAGAAAAAAAATTATGTTCACTGTATACTAAATAACCTTATTTCAGAATGTGCAAAATATGATCTCAATGGAAAAGGTAGAATTTGAGGAAAGTGTACAAGAATTCTAAAACACTGCATTTTGAGATAAATACAAATACACATATTTTTCTTTGTGGCATGGCAAGAGTGCGTGGAGTCTTAAATTTAAATTTTCGAATGTTCTATTCATCAAAGTCTCATGAATAATACATATGGAATCGGCAAAACTTCTACTTTTCATCAGCAAAATGAAAACAATCAAAATTTGAAGGAGTCTCTCAATTATTTTTAAAACATCCGAGCTTGAAAATATTTAGGAAAAAAGAACTATTGTTATTTTAACTTGCAAATTTCGTTTATTCCATCTATCCATCGTTACAAATGCAGGTTTTTTTTTTTTTTTTTTTTTTTTGCAGCGGATTGATAAATAATTTTAGGAATTGCATCAAAAAAGGTTCACTCGCATCATATTAGTTTTTGGAAGTTTCATATTTCTACACAGGGCCAAATTTATCTTGTTTCCTTGTACGTTTAACGACTACAAATAATACGAATAATGAAAACAACATACAGTAATATCAAAATATTTTTCACTGTTAAAAATATCCTACCGTATCCGTGATGTTTTATTTATTCAAAGATTTTTCCATTTTTTACAATTAATAACGCATCAAAGCGAAACAATGAATCAATTTTGACAGATTTCATAAATTTGAACCAGGATTAAAAGATGTGAATATAATCAGTGCAGATACGTGCTTACATATCGAAAGAGAAAAGGTTTTTAAGTTAATCTAAAAGATAAAACAAAACACTAGAATACGCAAAGTATACAGAGCTTTTTTATTATTCAAATATCACGGTTTTTTTTTGTGTGTGAATTCACTAATTTTATTCATTTCTCTAGAAAGGATTGGTAATTTAAATCAAATGCTGATGCTAGTTTTCAGTGACTATAAAGGATTTAAGATATATACATACTGTGCTGAAATGATTAATAAATTATTTTGTTAAATTCGGAAATAGATAAAAAAAAAAAGTCTGAGAACATTCAAGATATTTCTAGAAATAAAATGCCTCACATTTAGTCAAGTCTTTTTGTAAAGTTTATTTGTATAATTAAAATATCTCGTTAATTTATGTTTTATGTCGAATCGTCAAGAATAAAGAAAACTAACAGGTCATTCAGAACTTTCTATCTCTTAAAATTACTAAACATATCCAATGAATAAAAAATGCACAAGTTTTCTTAATTTGGAAAATTAGATCTGCAGGGAAAGAGGGGGCTTGAAGATAAAACTAATTTTATTTACAAGTTTTTTTTACACTTTTTTTTTTTAAAAAAAATCATATCTTGAAACTGTTTAATAATATTTACAATTAAAGACATTTGAAAAACATCGTCTGGAGTGAATAAATTCAACTTAAAAATGTTAATGATATTCACCCAAAACTCAACAACCAAACCTGGGAAGAAATTTAACACTTTAAGGTTCTTTTGTGGTTATTACCATCATCAAAAAAGAATAAAACACATTAGATAGACTTCAATACATTGCATTAACATTACACAGGAAAATATACCATAAAAAATTCAGAATAAAAAAATACTGTTAGTAGTAGATCTATAAAATATTGGTTCTGTCTTCTGGCACGTATATTGGCAATTTAACATTTTTCACCCGGAAATGGTTCAGTTCATGTCTACCATCATACTTCCAAAAGCAGAAATAACTCATATATTTTATATATTTACCAAAAGAAAATGAAATTTTTATTACCGTCACAATACTCTGAGCTTCATTTCTTTACCTAAATCCAAAGTTCGCGCATATGACTGATGGGTAATGTCACCGAATCACAGTTTACGTCAACGAAAACTTATTGACTTATTCTACAATCCATACAAATTCCTCTGGCTTGCTACCACTATTTTTTGGAAGAAATTCTTTATGAAGTACAAGTTTCCAAGAACGCTTTGACGTATCAATTTCCATTCTTGACAGGGTTTGCCAATAAGTTCAAATCTTACGACATTTGTGAAAAGAAATTCTTCTTAGAGAACAAAGTAGCTATATATATTACTAGGTTTTCTCTTCCTCCATTTTTGTTGAAAAAGAAATATAAAGGAAGAACAAGAATTCTTCTTAAGACATACAGCAAAGTTAGAAGCAATAAGTGATATAATAAAAGTGTAGAGGTTATATTTTAAAAATTTGCTTGTCCTCGAATTTTTAATGTAATTTCTATATATCCTCAGGTGTGTCTAATTTTATTTGGGGTAATATATTTTATTCAAGGAAAAGACTAAAGAATATGTAATGCTGTTGTAAACAGAAATCTTTGCCTAACGTGATGTTTTTGTAAAAATTCAATTGAAGGTTGTTTTTTTTTAAATTGTTGATAATTTTATAAAAAGTAAGATTCTAGATTCTGTCATGTACTTATTAAATTTTTTTAATTGTGTTATGAGAATATAATTAAAAATATAGAATTTCTGCGAATAGGAGAAATGTGTATTTAAAACAAATTATTCTGTAAAATTATAGAATAATTGGTTTATTAATTTCATCAGAAAAGTATATAATATCTTGTTTCTAAGGACATGCTCTGCAACAAAACAAAATATGTACAAGATGTGTAAATAAATACGTAAGTATTTATTGGAATAAAGATAGAATCTTAAAACTTTAGGACTTATAACTTTAATCACTGAAAAAGAAAAGAAATTTATATAAGAATAATACATTAATATTAGTTGTCATAAATTTTATGTTTATTCATTATAACAAACGTACTTTTCTTCTGAATTTTCTAAATCTAAATTTTGTGATCCCCACTAATGTCCTGTAAAAGTCGTGTTTTATTCGAGGTATACTAATAAATTCATAATATCCTTTTTTGCTCCGTTTGAAACTGTTCTACCATTAGAATCTAATAAAGGTTGATTTATAGTTTTTGAGATTGGTTTTCTGTCTAAATTTTGTGATCCCCACGTGTTCATTTTTATGTCAGTAAATGAAAGGTATCATCCTCGGGAATATTATATTTTTATACTCTTTATAATAAATCTATTTTTATTATCTTAAAAAGTCAGAGTTCTTATATTTACTAAACAAAAATTATATCATACTTCTTATAATACAATAATTTTTACAAACACTTCAATGTAATATGTTTACGTTTAAACCAAATTTTAGATATTTCGTATCAAAAGAAAGTTTGTACATAAAACTCTCTAAAAATTGGCATTCTTTTCAAATCTGTATCTCTAACAATTTTAAATAGCAAATGTAGCAGTTACAGTTATTATGAATTTGTAAATTTTTAGTGTCATCAACAAATATAGAAAGAAGAAGAATTTAGTTCTTATTTCATGGTTTATGTAAAACAATTTTGAAGCAAAGTGACTTAATCACAATGGGTTTTGAAATTATTATTATGCAACATATTCAGAAGCTATAAGAAAAGGGCTGTCTGATGTAGAAAAAAATGAAGCAATGAGTAAATTCTTTAATAATTAAAAAGAATAATATTCATTCCATTTAAATTTACAAAAATCAGATTTTTCAAAAAATAGACTTAACTACATTAGCTTCTGAGCGACTCAACAAGAAGTGTAGTGAATAGGAAACTTTCAGACAGAGAGAGTGGAGAAATTGGAGTGATAGTGGCGATAAGAAATGGCGAATTTGATGAACTTACGATATGGGTGTGAGAAGTTGAAGGTGATCTTCTAAGAATGAATACCGAGACCAGGATACTGTTTATAAGTGTTTCTTCCTGTGATTCCAATCCAATTTTAGTTATGTTATTATTCGGATAAGAAGAATTTTTGTTCATAATTTTTGCTTACGGTGCAACTACGTTAACGCTCCACATTCGTAACACAAGTTAATTTTTGAGCATTCTAAAGTTTGGAATACATTTTCGTATAGTTCCTTGACTATTTCTTGACTGTTTAATTATTGCGTCTCGATGGCTCATAACCTAGATAGGGACATAATTCGAGAGACCAACCCCCCGCTCCGCACATAGTGCACTACGGGTTTGGAGTAGGAAGGTTCTCGTGTATAAACTTATAGTCTCGCTCTGCCACAGCAAGAGTCGCATGTGCGCCTACGGGAGCATCCAAGAACACTCCCAAAGCACATTGATGCCGGGCTGGTCTTTTTTACCGGGCTAGGAACCGGCTGCCCACGGTGAGGTGTAGCAGGCTCTGGGCTACTTAATGGTAATGTCCTATCTAATGCTCCGGCACCTAGACATCTTTGCAGTCTCTAACACCAGGGGCGGGTGCCGGGGTACTTGGGTTCTTTAGAGACAAATGATGAGAGAACCTCATCGCGAACCCTTTCCCTTAGATATAGTGGACTCACCTGAGATGGTTTCGTGTCGGCTGTTGGGCCTTCACTTAACCTCGTTTACCTTTGAGGAGATTGTCTCGTCGTCTCGGGTACCTAGACGTCTTTGCAGTCTTTTACACCGTAGCGGGTACCTTTGACTGTGATACTTGGAACCCGATGCCCATTTCACAGCCCTCAGCATCTTAGTGGGTCCTTTCTCACCGAGGACTCACTCCTATCATAAAATTGTCGCACCGAAGTGCGATCTAAACTATAGATATTGTGGCACCGAGGTGCGATCTTTACTGATTAGAGTTGGCCGTGGTCAACTCAACCACAAACTTCATTAGAGAACGAAGTATTCTAAGATTTTTGGGCTTAAGCAACGAGGCTAACCCATGCTCTGTGTCCAGCTGAGAGTACAACCTCCTGGTTCGAGGACAACTTGTGAGGTAGTGAAGCGCGTCACCGACTCCACCACACTCACAGCTGCCGTTCCCCTCGATTCCGAACCTCTGGAGGTATGCGGGAAACCTGCCATGTCCCGTCACCAGCTGCACAATCTGCTTGTCACTGACTCGGAGTTAAACCTAGATAGGGAGGCGGGGACGTTACATTCCTTATGTTAATTAAATTATTAACACTAAATTACTTATGTCAATTAAATTATTAACATGTATAATGTTGATAAGTATATTAAATTATTTTAATCGAATTATATTATAATAAGTATTATTATGTTTATTTAATTGTAGTATAATAAGTATTGTTATGTTAGTTAAATTATTAATTATTATTAAATTAAATTATATTTTTCAGTGAAAGCCTCAATTTTTTCATGTATTATACATATTTTAATTACCATGACTATGAAATAAAGGTTAAATTTGTGGAGGGGGTATATTTAAACAATATGCAACGTATCTGTCATTTGTCGTAAAAATTCATTTGATAAAATCCCTAATAAATACCCCAAAAATTCTTGAAATTATTCTAAAATCAAATTATAAGTTTAGTTGTTTACTTTTCCAAAATAGTTGCTAATTATTTTTGAAGTGATAAATACAATGGTTATGAATGGTGAATATCAAATCAACATTTTTTCCCTCTCTGAGTACTCAAGATAATGCCATGAAAGATGATGTATTACATCTTATATCATTGTTATTTATCATTTCCGGAAAGCGCTTTGTGCTCAATAGATCGATAAAACACTCATATCTCGTCCTCTGAGCAATGAAACCTTATAATAAGAAATTTTTGAATGGATAGATGATGATTGATGTTGATTTACGAGGTTATTAAAATATTGCAGAACTTCTTGAGAAAGAAGCACGTTTGTATTCATTTCGGTTATTTATTACCCAACAAAATCTCAGTTTCATTTAGCAAGGACTGTCCGGTTATGTAACGTACTATTGCTTCGTAAAGATAATTCATGAAATGCAGATAAAATAAGCGATCTTTCAGGACAGCGGTCGCACCGAATTATCCAGTGTCAAAGCAGTTCTAACGGGGATAACAAAGATAAATCACTCTAGATAACAACTTTTACCGATGTATTCTGAACCTATGTACACAAAGTATTTAGTCATTTCAGCGACATCAAAATTAAATTCAAACAGTGAGCATTGATTTAATTCAATATTCTTGCATTGATAAAACACATGCGACGCTCTTCCTTCATTAGTAAATTCTGATGCACGCTTTTTGTCTGATTAAATAGACAATAAATACCATACACCAACTGAAGATACGCAGATCAAGACAAAATACTTTATTTATTATTGAAGAATA
Organism: Nephila pilipes; assembly: GCA_019974015.1. Classification (NCBI taxonomy): domain Eukaryota; kingdom Metazoa; phylum Arthropoda; class Arachnida; order Araneae; family Nephilidae; genus Nephila; species Nephila pilipes. The sequence goes on along the minus strand of BMAW01088853.1, from coordinate 48,667 downwards.
GAGAAGTTCGTTCTCTCTCGAATCTCACTTAACTCACCAATGATATATTAAGATTTAAAAATGAAGTCTTAACTTCTCAAAACACTCCTTCTGATTCCAACAAATCTCACCAATAGTAGCTTCGTCTCTTTGTACAAAGACACACAAAGAATAACTTCTATCCAAAACATTAATAATGATATTCCAATCCAATTTACTAATTGCTATCAACTTAACATTATCCTCAATTTCCCTTCATTTTCCATTTAATTCTATTTCATTTATATGTCACTGAGTATAATTCGCTTCATTTCACTTCTATATTCATCTAATTTACGCAATCACGTTTCCTTTTGACTGAGAAGAAATTATAATTTTAAGCAATTCAAATTACCACAAAGTCCTCTACGTTAGCAAAGAGAAAATCGCGGAATAGCCCAACATCACAATCACGGCGCGAAAGAAAAAGTTATACATTACAATGATATTTAAAAACATTTTGTGACAAGCTCTTCCAAAGTTTTCAAAAGTTATCTTCAGCAGTGCTAAAGAAACGATTTGAAGCGAAGAAACGAATGCTGAAAAATCGAATGAAGAAGCTCGTTGAGCTTCGAGAACATTTTATAGTAAAATACACTGTATATATGTGGCAGTGGTGGTGTGGTGGTTAGAGTGTCTTACTACAAGCACAACCAACCCAGTTTTGTTTCCCAGTGTTTTCGGCTGGGGTAGCTGGTCATGGGTTAACTCAGCTCTTCATCCCACCGGCGAAGATAAATCAGTACCAAGTTCGTTTGGAAAGTTAACTAGGAAACCATTTGGCCTGGTCACTGGCTAGTTATTAGAATCTCAGGCTCAAAGGCTACTGGAAACGCCTGATGGGACTTTTCAGGCCCTAGATGGCTTTAACTTGATTAAACACTGTATGTATGCAGTTGTAATATTGTACAAACCTGATATGTAGTCCATTGGAAAACAAGAAATACTGCACTCGAATAAAAAATAACAGTTATGTTAAACACTAGACAAAAATGCGAGCAGGGCCGTGTCACGACCTGGGAAATAGAGAGAAGGGACGACGAAAAGCTGATATATATATATATAACACATGGATCAATAAGTCCCGAGACTGTGCGGTCGTTTTTTTGCGATTTCCTCCTTCAAACGCACCAGCAAGTCAATATAATAATCACTGTTGATCGATTTACCTTTTTCGAGGTAGTCAATGAAAATCACGCCATGCGTATCCCAAAAAACTGACGCCATGACTTTGCCAGCTGACTGCTGCGTTTTCGGACGGCTTTCGCCAGCTGTGCGCCATTCAGATGACTGCCGCTTCGACTCTGGAGTGTAGTGATGTATCCATGTTTCGTCCATGGTCACGTAACGACGCAAGAAATCTTTTTTGTTGCGAGTAAATAGCGATAAACAGCTTTCTGAATCATCGACTCGTTGCTGTTTTTGTTCCATCGAAAGCAATCGCGGCACCCACTTGGAAAAAACCTTTTTCATGCTCAATTTTTCATGAAGGATAGTAAATACACTTCCATATGATATCTGTGTCATCTCAGCAATCTCACGGAGCTTCACTTTACGATCTTTCATTATAATTTTTGTCACTTCACTCACATTTTCCGGTGTAACGGCTTCCACAGGTCTACCCGAGCGTTCCGCGTCATTTGTGTCGGTACGACCACGTTTAAACTCGGCAAACCACCGACAAATCGTTGCTTTTGATGGACAAGAGTCCGGGTAACATTTTTCAATCCATTGTTTTTTACCCATTAAAAAACAATGTTTTATCAGAACACGAAAACCGGTTTTTCCATTTTTTAACCAACTACAAACGATTCTTAATTCAACCTCGATAACTCAAATGTTTCTGGTCCGATCGACTTAAAATTTTGACACGTTTCTAGCACAAAGTAATCAGAAAGACCCATTACTGGTTTACTACGAGCGCCATCACTGGTTAGTCTCGGAACTTGTGTTATATATATATATATATATATATATATATATATATATATATTATATATATATTATATATATATATATATATATATATGTGTGTGTGTGTGTGTGTGTGTGTGTGTAAAGTAACTTACTTTTAACTACTACTATTTTATTAATTTTTATAAAACAAGAGTCGAAGCCAATTTCATTTTCGTAGAATTATTTTATTTTGTAGCGGAGAGAGAGACCATTTCCAAACGGCGGGGATTACACAATTCTGCCGTTGGAAACAGTTTATGACAGCATGAGTACAACAGCAAGAGAGAGCGCTTTTCGCTGTGTTTTGATTTTTATATCAGAGAAATTTCACTTTAAACATCAGAGATCATGTGGTCTGGATGGAGAGACTTCAAGGGAATCCAAGTGTAAACAAAATCTAGTAGGGATCATCCCTACAAGTTTGGAGGAGTGAGATCTGCTTATTCTGCGAATTTTTAAGAACGCGTGATTACATAAATTAAAAAGAAAAAGGAATCGTATCAGGAAATAAGAATGAACACTCTCTTTTAAAGGAGATAATGGGAAAACTTAAAAAATTAAATTAAATATATTATTGTGAGAAATTAATAGGAATTAAGTTAAATCATTACACACATACACACACCTATGTGTGTGAATTAGATAGAATCATCATAATTAATCGTTTGGATTGCAATCAAGTTGAATCTTGTTGAAATAGTTTACGAATTTTCTGTAGTGGAGAGGAGCTTGAATCTGAGTGAATTGGTAAGTAAAGACATTATTATTAGCATATAAGTTAAAATTGACTGAGAGTTAAGAGGGATTCTAGAGAGAAAGATTTTGAGTATTCTTTTATATATAATAATGCTCACTGTTTGGAATTTTTGAGTCGGCTGTGGAGTTAAATAATGAAGGAAGGCCGTAACAACGTTTTGTCACGATCGAGCAAATATATTTAAGTGAACTAAAAGAGAAAATCAATAGTTTCTGGTTTCCTCGTTATTTCTCACTTTTCTTTTTTTTTTTCTCGTCAGGTAGAAACACGATTTCGTCTTTATTATTTTTTATAATGCATGTGTTTCCAGTTCTTATAAAATATTTTATTTCATTTACTTTACGTTTTCGTTATATTTCAGTAGCATCAAAATGACTAAGGCGAGAAAGTTATTTTTTTAGACTAAAAGCTTAGATTTAAAAGTAGGAGATTTACTTTTTAAAATTTAACATGTATTTAGCTTCAGTTACATGGAAAATACTACCTGATTTAAGAAAAAGTGTTAATTGTTTTTATTTATTACTTATTTCTCTGATTATCTAATTCCAGAGGATAAAACTAAATATTTTGATTAATATTTATTTATATTCAATAATCTTAAAATGGAGGATATCTCTTCTAATTCAAAAACTTATACTTATGTTTTATTATACTTATAAATTCAGATACCTTAAAGATCTTAACTGCATATTAAAGTTCATGATATGAACTTAAAAATGAATAATTTGAGTAAATGTAGATGGAAATTAATTTTTCTTTTATTTATCGTTCCAAGTAAATTTAATTTTATGAGTGAATTTTCAGTAAATTTTAATTTTGTTTTGGGGTTCAGTTTATAATTTCGTTAATCATAATATGCTCTGTAAAAATCACTTACAGTTGAATAGAAAAACGAACAGAAAATCAGACAGTAAGAGAAATCAAACATTTTATTCAAATCATCGAACATTCAAAATTCTACTATTGTTTGTTAGTGGATTAGGTTCCTACATGCGCCCGAACCGAAAGACAGAAATGACAAATTCGTATTTAATCGGATCCGAGTCAGTACTAAACTTCTTTGTTGTATCCTACAACGCATTCATTCACTGATGATTAATCCGCACAGGCATCGAATAATCTAACCCTTCTTCTTATCAGATAAGCGTACGTCTATTTTTGATAACCATATCTACAATTTCTCACTCTTACCTCTAACCCACTATTGAACTATCCGCAATTTATGAAAGGCTATCTTAATTATCTTATTCACTATATATCAACTATTCAAAAATTTACATAAGTCTTAGTTCATTTATTGCAAGAGGTTGTTAAATAAACTACATCATACGAAAATCCCCAAGGGTTAATTGAAATAAAATGGAGAGAGAACTGCAAAAGTTAATTTTAGAAGTAATCAAACATTTTATATTGATATATGTACGAAAAGTTGATTTTGCTTTCTTACTACTGAAAATGCAAAACTTAATAATCCAAAATATCAGCATTGGAATAATTTCACAAATTGTGTAAAAAATTATCACAATTTATTTCAGAGTTAAGATAAAAATTACGTTTCATCACACTATTTTTGAAATTTAATTTATTTCCTTTCCCATCGTTCATTAAAATACGGTAAAGTCTTCTGCACTCTCGATTCACATGTATTCCTTGTGTCAACAGGAGCTCATAATTACTTTTTAGTTTTTGAAAAAAAAAATCTATCACAACACTTCTATTTCAGAGCCCAGAAACTTAGACATTATATATTTTCTAAACAGCCAAACAAACTTTCTTCATGCACTAAAATAACATAACTAAATAGGTAAAAAGAAGAAAAAGTAATAATTAGAATAACTTTAATAAAAAGTTACTCGAGTTAATAATCTCTTTACATTTAAGTTAATTTCTTGAAATATTTTTCCAACAAATAATTAAATATCCAAATAACGAAAAATTATTTTGAATTTTAGAACAGAATAACACGGTGATGCATTTACAATTCTAAAGAATGATCTGAAAGAAGATATTTTGATTGTAAATCTTGCTGTAATTCAGAACAACAATGACGTCGAATTAAATAAAACACATTTGCTCTCAATTGAAGTAATTTTGGAATGACCTATCTCGTGTTTCCCCCATTCAGCTAATCTTTAGGGGTATTTTACTACTTTAATTGAATTGAGAACTTCACCTGGTGAAAGAACCATGACTTATGTAAACCGGCATTACTATATAACAAGCGTAGTGAATAGAAAACTTTCAGATAGAGAGTTCTTCGATTTTGGAGCGATAAGTTATAAGAAGTAGCGAATATGATGAGCATAAGCCTTTGGTGCGAGAAGGTGAAGGTACTCTTCTAAGATTGGATACTTAACTCAGATCTAGTTCACAAGTGTTTACTTCTGACTCAAATTCAGAATTATTGTTTGGTTAAGATTAGTATAATTTTCAGTTACAAACTTTGGTTAGGAACGTGATATTTAGTATCACACAGTCGTAACACAAAAATTTAATTTTTGATCATTCTCAGGATTAGAATAAAACTAGATTTACTTAACTGTGTTTATTTCTTAACTGGTCTTTTATTGCCTCTCTATGATTCATAACCTAATTAGTGAAGGGAGAGGGGGCACAACTTACTAATTCTTATAAGTAATTTATTAGCTAAAACTGTGACAGAATAAAAAGGATTGAAGTATACATTTCAAAAGTTCTATACAAATTTTACAAAGAACAAATTTAGCCAACCAAGCTGTGCTTTTCTATAATTATTATTAAATACTCAATTAAATATAAGAATTAAAGTAAACGATGAAATATCAAGAAATCGACAATAGTAAACTTTTCCGATATTAAAATTAAAGGAAATTATTAAATTGAATATTATATCAGCTACATGTAATCAAAATTAAAGCAAACGATAAATTATTAAATTGTGAATATAGTTAAGTTAAATGTAATTAAATTGAAGCAAACGATAAGAAATTGAAAAGTGACCTGGCACGCCAAAAGTGATCCACCTAAAACAATAGCCCCTAACCAGGCTAAAAAAAGGGTTGCCTCACAGGTGTCTCAAAATTCTAAATGTTATATAATTTCAGTCGTATCTTTATTCCAGTTCACATATGATTTAAGGTAATACATAAATTGATAAGTAAATAAAATACTTATGTTTATATTAGTTTCACTTCAAGCCAATAAAAAAATTGGGAAAATTTATTGCGACATATTTTTAAAAAGTGAGTTCATTAGGGGTGAAAGCAAGTATCAGACATATATTACATATAATTTATTATAATCCAATAAAAAATTCAGAAGAAATTTATTACGAAGTAATTTTGAAATTTAAGTTCGTTACTGGTGAAAGTAAACATCTAAAAATATACTTAAAAACAAGATAAATTTTTAAAAAGTGGTCAGATATGACTTTTTTGGGTTAACTAAAACAATAGCCCATTGGGTGGCTAAAATATAATTTATTTAATGTCATGCAGTAAATTTATCAAAGTCTAACTTTTTTGATTTCGTAAACGTAATGTTAATCCAATAGAATTTCTACTACATTCCTCGAATCTTTTCTATTTAATCTAATTGAATACAAAAAAGGGCATTTGAAAGAGCAAAAACTAATAAAGGTTTCTACGGAATCACATTTTCCCTCCGGTTTCCACAAATATTTTTAACCCTTGTTTAATAATTTGTTTGTAGGTTTTCCCATCTTTAAAAAAAAATATCCCAAAATATTTAAAAAAATCGGAGGAAAAATGTAATTCCACAGAAACCTTCATTACTTTTTGATATTTTGGATGCAATTGTTTGCATTGAAATAGATAAATTAGTAAATATTTGATGAAGGTAGTAAAAATTGCATAGGATTAGCATTTAGTTCAGAAAATCAAATTGGCCGGTTGTAATGAAGAATAATTATAAGTAATGAAGAATTTAATATCGAGGTTGTCAGGAAGTTAGTGATACAGGAAGGAGCTAAATTAAGGAATAGTGATCGTGTGGCTAAACTTGAGAAGTTATAGGATGGCTGCCAGAAAGAATATACTTGAGGTCAAGGACTCGAACTCTCATCTTCAAATCTTCTAAGGACTCGAACCCGATTGTTTTGGTAAGAAAAGGAATCTTTGTAATATTAAATCTTTGATCAGGTGCATACAGAGGCTTTAGCAACTGTTGAGTAGATAAGGGACTCATTATTGATTATTTGTATATCTGAGAGAAATAACTGGGTTATCATCTCTTAGTTATCGTCAGTGACTAACATTTTTCGGGTTCGTACGAGAATCATGACTCCAAGAGAATATTTATCTTTCCCATGAGGTTTACTGTCTTTGGTAAATAATGGTGATGTGCCACCGGGATACCCCAGATATCCTTCCCTATTTTCGACTCTCCTTCTTGTCAACAAATTTTTATCTTTTTTTTTTTTTTTTTCATTTTTTCGAATAGCAAAATCACAGTTACACTTTCTTTTGGCATGGCATAGCTATATCTGGTTCTTGTGCCATTAAACTTCTCACTATCACTCACTCACACTCATGTTTTAGTGATTTCCCATTCATTGAACTTCTGATTCAAAGTCGTTTTAAACGAGATTAAAAACTGAAAGCCATGGAAGTAATAGTGGGCAGTTTCAAACTGTTCTATTCTCCTTTAATCGTAACTGATAAAGAGAATCTTAAGTAACAATTGAAGTGACAGTGAACAATTGTTATATTTTTTAACTGTATCAAAGAGGTAGTTTTAACAAAGCTCATATTTCATCGCATGCACGAAACTGACAGGGAACAGAGTCTTAGAGAGCCGAACAAAAATCATTGAATCAAAAAATTGTTTCTACTCCATGTGGAAAAATACGTCATAAAAACTTACACGGTTGAAGAGAAGAATAAATATATCAAGTTACACGAGTATGAACTGCTGACACAGTTTTCTGTTCGAAAGTGAGAACGGATCTACACTTCTTTAAAAGCACACTGAACCGTTAAAATCGCCAGAAGATACGAATTTTTTTCAATTCAACTTGACAAAGCATTTTAGAACTCATGAAAATAGTATCCATTATTTCTTAACTTCACTCGTGACTTTGTTACAAATGATTCCGAAGTGGACATTTATCAAAAGCGCCCAGAAAAATTGAAACGGCTTGAAGTAAAGCGTCCGTTGTTTGGGAACCAGCTGGAGCAATATTCGAAAACTGTAAAAATTTGAGCTTGAGTTATAAGCCCTTAGGTATTTCAAAAAAAAAAAAAAAAAAAAAAAAAAAAAAATACGAACGAGTTCATTTTCTTCTCTCTCTTTGTGATTTTGTTATTTATGTGCAAGGGAGGAAACTGCAAAATAAATGTTTATTCAGTTTCACAGATTAGTAAATATTCAAAAATACATATCAGTTTTTTTTGTATGAAGATCGTTCAATAACTCCTTGGAAATTTCAAGAGATGGTGCTCTTAGCATCGAAAATTGTTTATTTTTTGTAAGCCTCATGACTCTCTAAACAGCTGTCTAAGTCTCAGTTACTGGTATCGTTATCTTTCTCTCCTCAAAAGTTCTTCGTCGCAACTTTTCCGACCGGTGAGACCATCTTCCCCTTTTTTGGAAAAGAGTCACCAGAAACAAACTAACGTTCTAATTTTTGTTTGATTCCCAGTGCCTAATGTTGAATCCAGGCTTCCCCGACAGTGACAACTCGACGCGGCAGCAATCACATTTTGATTTGGCAGCAAATAACTACCAAATCAAAACTAATTTATGAATCAATGTCATATTTTATTTAGCTTTGTTCAACAAATGGCAGCACCTTACGGTAAAAAAATTTACCTTAATGATGCCATCTGTCTTCAAATACAAGTACTTTATGAACCACCCTCGTAGTATTATTACCAATTCCTTTAACCCCGACGGAAGAATTTTAATATATATATATATATATATATATATATATATATGTATGTATATACAGTGATAATATTGCTTGGTCGATACATTTCTAAATTTGTTATACCTGAAACACACACACATTCTTAAATATAAACAAATATTTCTGAACTGCAAAATCGATTTCATACAAAGATTGAAATTCTTAAAATTAGTAGATTCGAAAATTCGTTTCGAAAGACGAATACAATCATATTTATAAAGTAGCAAATTTTTTACGTGCTGTGTAAAATCCTCGAGGATCACTTGTAAATGTTTGGATAGTGTAGAGGCAAACTTTCTCCACTCACTCAATAACTTGAAATTATAAGATTCATTCTTATGGATGATGGTGGCCGAGGTAACCTTGTAGTCATGATCGCAGACTCGCGGCTAACATTCTTTTCGTCGAATCGTGGGTTCGAACCCTGTTGCCACTAAAGTCCCGTCGTGTAGCGGGGTTGATGCACTTTAAATCTGTCGACTTCCCATGTCCTCCCATTGGCTTGGTATACTCCCGTTGGAAAGGGATGTGCTTGATCAGATTTCTTCCTCCTCACCTGACCAAGATTCAAAATTAAGAGTTCTGTCATCAATAGCCTTCGTGTTGCCTCTCATCACGAAGTTAATAAACAATTACAATCCGTTAGCGAGTAAACAAAACCAACCAACCAGCCAAATTACAGAATGTGCCGAACCATTGAATCCCGAATTAAAGAGAGTACTGTATTTTTTTAATTTAACTGTTTCCATAAATATAAAAATATAGTCTACACTAGAAATGAGCAAATATTTCGGTTCTGGGGAAACTGTGGAAGAGTAGCCTAGCGGCGTTCTGCCCCTTTTAAAATGATTACATTCATTCGTTAACTTTGCATTCTAGAAAAGAAAAAAAATTGTACCATAAAAATCAATAAATTAAGTGAAATACAAACAGTTTTATTCAATTTCTTTTTGTGCCAATTTCATGTCATCAATTGCTTCCAGTTTATTTATTTTTAGAACTAGTTTTATGAGACAAATGTACCCTATCACACTTTTACGCAACTTTTTTTTAAATCAGGAGTAAGATTGCTTGTTGAGATTCTCGTCACAGCCTGCACGTTAATATCTGTCAAAGTGCATCTGTCTTTACTCTTGTTGATCTTCAAACAAGAAACAATTTACACACAAATATATGTAGACCTAAATATGGAGAACATTTTCTCAGCAAATTTCTTTATACATGAAAGTTTTTCATCAGACAAAAATGTGTAAAAGTCAACAAATGTCCCAACATTAAACATTTCTTTCACAACCAGATCTGACTGCACGTCAATAAATTCAGCTCCTCAGGTTCTGTGTCAACATCAGCAGTGATGGGATGAGAGTGAATTGAATTCAGACTCAATCTTCGTAAAGTCCTGAAATCTTCTAGTGACCTCGTCCTCCAAACTGTAAAGATGATCTCTAATCTTAGTAGAAACACTTTCTGTTTTCCTAGTGAAGGGAAATGATGGAAATTGCTTTCTTCTGCTTGCATTGCAAATAGACATTTTTGCTGTGAATGATGAACGCTCTGGAAGGAAATCTCAGTTCAAGGCGGATTTTCCTGTCTTGGCGGGCAACAAAAAAACTCTTAGTGTGCCACTATTTGCCTACCTTGGTCTGTACAGTTAAGCAATTTTTTTAAGAAAAAGGAATAAGCAAATGGATAAATAAGATTAGAATATTATATGGATTTTTTAATATTATTTCCTTACCAGTAAATTGCATAATAAGTTGAGTTACTGAATAATTAAAATTGTTAAATTCATTAATTTCTCTTTGCTTTTTGATACCCAAATCTAAATCTAAGCTTTAACATACTTAAAATGCTTTATTTTGCAATTAATTCTAATCAATAAAAATTGTAACAGAAATTATAATGCAGACATGCATTTATATTTGATACAATAGTTTCTTTAGATTTGATATTCTCAAAGGTATATAAGATTCAAAATGTTAAAACCATTACTTTTTAAAAATTCTCGAAAAGTCCAATATAATTGATTATTAATGTGTATGTATATCGTGAATCCTTTTATTTGAACAATAGTTTTAACGGTGCGAGTTATTAAAATGTTTCGCAGTATTTTTAAACATATATAAATTACTCCTCATTAAATAAAACTCAAACCAATGTTTTGATAAAACTTCTATTTATGTTTAAAATTTACAATGCAATTTCCTGTAAAAGAAATACTTTAAATATTTTTTGCCTTGAAATTTTAAAATAGATTATCAAAATAATCAAAAATTTTATTTAAATAAAAATGATATAAATGTTTTTCTGTCGTAATTTTTCAATAAATTATCAAAGTAATAAAATATTTATGCGTGAATATTTTTTATTATACAGTAAACTGAAATTTTAATTTTTGTGTTATTCAAACAAAATTTGAATCAAAAGGAATACTCTGAATGCAACAAAATTCTTTTTGAGAAAAATGATCCATCAAAAAGCAACAGTCTCTCAACTCAAGAAAAAACACTACATGACAGAAAAATAAATTATTAATTTCTGCTCATAATAACAAATAACTGCGTAACCGGTTCTCAGGATCTTTTTCCTTTAAATGACATCTGGAGCTCTTTACTTCGATGTTTAATATGAGAACTCATTTTGTGAAAGAACCGTGACTTATGTTAATAAGCATTACTATACATTAAGAAGTGTAGTGAACAAGATATAGAAACCTAAGATAGATAATGGGAGATAGAACAATTAGTGAGATTGATAAACCTTTTACGTTTGTATGCGCAAGAGTGAGGCGTTATATTAAGAGTGAATACCTTATGACGAATTTATTCTATTATTTAATTCTACATCGATCTTAAAGTCTAATTAAATAGTTAATAAGTTCAAAACTCCAACTGAAGGTACAACAGAAAAGAATAACACTCAATATATATATATATATA
>BMAW01088853.1:8322-36986 GCA_019974015.1 Nephila pilipes | reverse complement strand
GGGGGTGGACAAAAATATGGAAACACCTTGTAAAATGTATGTTTGAAAAGAAAGATTGATTTTAATGAAATATGTAGGTGGCGCTGGCGTTTTTGACTACTAACGCCACCTATCCAACTTCGTAAATGTGCTAAACAGTTCAGTTGTTGTCGGAGTACTGTTATGTGAGGTTGTCATTGCGTTATGTCAGAGTTAACAGACTTCGAACGTGGGCAAATTGTTGGAGCACGTATGGTAGGTGCTTCCGTAAGCAAGGTAGCCGAGGTGTTTAGTGTTTCAAGAGGTACTGTATCGAAGATTTATTCCGCATATTTGAAAAGCGGAAAAACATCATCTGCTAAATCACAGCGCGGACGAAAGTGTGTGCTGAGTGATCGTGACAGACGATCATTAAGGGCAATTGTGACGAAAAATAAGAAGACCACAGCTGCAAAAGTTACTGCTGAAATGAATGTTGTGTTACAGAACCCTGTGAGTACCAAAACAATTAGAAGGGAGCTTCATAAACAGGGAATTTCTGGCCGTGCTGCAATTGAGAAGCCACTCATCAGTGATGCTAATGCCCGTAACAGGAAAAGGTGGTGTTTAAGTCATAAAGCCTGGACTATAGGGCAGTAGAAGCGTGTAATATGGTCTGACGAGTCTTCTTTCACATTGTTTCCCACTTCTGGCCGAGTTTACGTCTGGAGAACGCCATCTCAAGCCTATAATACAGACTGCTTGTTGCCAAGAGTGAAACATGGCGGGGGTTCTGTTATGGTTTGGGCAGCCATATCGTGGTTCTCTGCTGGCCCCATGATAACTGTGTCAGGGCACATGACTGCCAAGACTTATGTGAACATTTTGGCAGATCAAGTTCATCCCATGGTACAAACTTTGTTCCCCGATGGTGATGGTGTCTTCCAAGACGACAAAGCACCTGTTCACACAGCTCACATTGTCCAGGACTGGTTTTCTGAGCACGAGGAGGATTTGTCTCATCTTCCCTGGCCACCACAGTCACCAGACCTGAATATTATCGAACCTTTGTGGTCTACATTGGAACGGAAAGTGCGTTCTCGTTATCCACCGCCAACATCGTTATCTGAACTTGCCACCGTTTTGCAGGAAGAATGGTATAATATTCCCTTGGCACACATATAGGAACTGTATTTATCCATTCCGAGAAGACTGCAAGCTGTTTTGGATGCCAACGGGTTTCCTACACCATATTAAGCAAAGAAACATGTTTTTCAAAAGGTGTTTCCATATTTTTGTCCAACCCCTGTATATATATATATATATTGAGTTATATATATATATATATATTGAATGCCTTTTAACTCATTTAGTCCTAACTCATATTCTAATAATAAAGTCTTAGCTTACTAAATCATTCATTCCGATTCAAATACTTCTCCATTACAGCAGATACGACCACTCTTATTCTGATAAGAAGACACTTCTAATATAAAAGATTAATAATTACATTAATTCACTTCAAACTATGCATCAGCTAGTCGTTATCATTTATCCCTTTTATCCTCTTAGTCGTTATCCTCTATAAATATTTTTCCTTTCAATTTTATTTTGATTACTTTAATTCTCTGAACATCCTCGTTATCTTCACCTTATCAAGATATCGAAGATCATTCTCGTTATCTTCACCAAATCACGTTTCATTTGGTTAGCAAGTAGTTGTTTTTCTATGCAATTCAAATTACCAAAAGTCTCAGAGGTTAGCGAAGAAAAAATCCCGAATAGCCAAACATCACAACCTGACTCGGATCTCGTCACAATAAGAAAATCGGAATCAGATCCAGTTAATTCAATATTAAAGCTTGCTGTTATAAAGATTAGTTGAATTCTCATTTGTATTTGTTTAAATTTACATGATTAAGTAAGCTCTCCACATTATCAATTAATTTTGATTTCGATCATTCTAAGCTTGAATACAGCACTTAAAGATTTTCTGGACTGATTATTTATTGCGTCACGATGCCTCTTATTAATAACGAAGCTAATTCGTTACAACTGTTTATAATATTTTATTGAAGACAAAAAGCGTTTTTCAAAAATTTAGATTATCTTATGTTCCGTGTCCCCTGAAGAATCTTAAAAAAAAAATGTTTCATGAGTTTCCAACTATTAAGCTATAGATTGGTTGTGACATTGAACTACTCGCAATTTTCTTCTCACTAACCTTGGGGACCATTTGGTAATTTGAATTGCATGCAATTACAACTCCTTGTCAACCAAATGAAATATGATAAAGTTGATTAAATAAAGATGGGAAGTGTGGTGATTTGAATTGGAGATGGTGATATGTAGGCGAAACTGAATAGAAATGAAGGAAAGTGGAGATTGAGAATAACGCAAGTTGATAGTCGAGTAGATTGAAATGAATCATCGTTATTAATCGTTTACATTTATAGAGGTTGGAAGTGACTCCTTATCGGAATATTAGGAATCGATTCTGCTATAATCAATATGTTCTTGAAGCGGAAATAGTGATTTAAGAAGTTAAGTTTTTGTTATTTGAATACAGACGAAGATGAACTGAATAAAGAGGGAATTCGAAAGACAGAGTGATTTTGTATGTTTTTTAAACTGATAATGAAATATATTTGTTCTTTTCTTACGCATCTTCAGTTGGAGTTTTGAACTTATTGAATATTTAATTAGACTTTAAGATGGACGTAGAGTTAAATAATGATGAAAATAAATCACATTGTACCTGTTCGTAAAATCCTAAGAAGGCTTCAAATCATTGTAATAATTTCATTACACATGGTATTTACTGAAGAATATCCCACTTCGAAGATCGACAATTACAAAACTAAAGATATTGCAACCTTTTAAATAAACTTATTTAATTTAAAATTTATAACATTACAAATATTCAATGTGACCACCATCAGAAACATTACAAATATCTTGTGGAGCGATATGGTGAATAGGTCGCAGAGTAGATTTCGAACTGAAACAGACCTTGACGAATTGAAAGTCCGAATAATTACTGTAATTCAAACTGTATAACACCGAAAACGCTGAAAATAACGTGGGTTGAATTCGATTATCAACTGGATATCGTTCCTATTGCTGGTGGTATCATTGAGCATTTATTATTTTTAAATTTTTAAATTGTTATTTTTATTTTAATTTCACCAAAAATGGTAATAATAATAACTCTCTAAATTAGGGATATTCTTTTGTAAACACCCTGTATTTCATTATGTTTCATAGTTGAAGTAAATAATATGGTTCTCTTCTCATGACTCTGCAGAGGTATTGTCTTAACAAAATCTATCCCAAGAATAAATAAGTTTAAAGGCTACTGAATAAGACAAAAATGTTGTTACGAAATTGATATTTTAATAAATACAAGTATTACAAGAATGCTGTATTAATAAAGTAAACAATTTTAAACTTTTTGCCTTTTGGAGTCATTGAATCCAGAATTCTTTTCGATACAAATTGTGAACAAAGGATAAAACGTATCATTTTCTTAATGCCCTTGAATGTGTTTCTTTCATATTTTAATGATACATCTCAGAATTTTCACCTTATCTGAATAGAATCCCCAAAGTTGTTTTTTAATGAACTTCATTTAAAACCTATACCTTTATTTTTATTTATTCACTATTTAAACAAGAGATCGGTCGATTTTCAACACTTTATTTCAAAAAATATCATTTGAATGCCATTTTAAAGGAATATAAATTTGAGACAGATTTCTCTTCTGTTGATTCAACACATTTTTGTATTATTCTACACTCTGAAAGGATAGAAATTTGATATAATATTTTCTGTTCTGAGTATTTAGTGGTATAATTTTGAAATACATTTCATTAGTTTGTTGTATAAACATATCATGAAAACTAATAAAAGCGAATTAAGTTCTTATAACTAACTAATATTTATTCCTTAAAAGAAACAAGTCAGCGAAGGAAAAAAAAGTTCCCTCTATCTTATAATAAATCTAGAAGACAGCACGCATACACAAGAAATTGGTAAACCATGCGGCAGTCATTAACAGTAAGTAACATAATTAGCCGAACATTAGTACAATTACTGTCTTATTAGAAGCAGAAAGGCTAATGGAATCAAAACGACGAATCAGTGATTTTATCTTTCCATCGTTTCGGAAATCTAGTAGTTTGCTGATAAAACAGAAAAATTGGGATTATTTATTGTCTTGCACGAAAGCAAATCTATTTCTGGAACAAAATAAATTGCTAATGCTTTCTTTTCTCGCTGAATGTTATTCACTGGAATAAATATAGGACCTTATGACAGAAATACAAATTTCCACGTCGATTTAGAACAAGAATGGCAGTTGTGAATTATGGTTAGTATTGGAGGTGTATTATTTACTGTAGACAAATGGACAAAACTTCCATAGAAATGGTATTTTAATGATAACAGTGCTTGAATGAATGTTTATGTATCGGAAAGTATTAGTATTTTTGGTAAAGAAGTATCTACACACACACGCACTTAATTCTGTATTCTAGAAGTTTTACTGGCGTTCCTTTAGTTTGAAAAAAAAATGATTGTTCGCAATACTCTTTATTTAAAGGCATTTCAATATTTAAAATATTTATAAGAGTTGCATCAACAGGAATTACGAACAAATATTCAATAATTTTCTTCAAAAAATATCCTGAAGCAAAAAGAAGTTATTTCCATAAGCGATGTTAAAATATTTTAAAATCTTGAAAATGTCGGCATTCAATTTTTAAAAAATCTGAAATAAATGTAATTCTTATCAAAATGTAATTTCTTCTAAATACATTATAAATTTGTACATTTACTTTAAGTAGCCTTTCAGCAATTGATTTATACATCATGTTCTAAACTCATCGGTTAGTCTTAATTTTCGTTTTTAAGGAGAATATCAGCATAGCATATTTTATTAATCCTAAATAAATAATAATTCTTCTATTTTTTAAATGATGAATAAATTTTAATGCTAATATTTTTAAAATGTTATATAATTTTGTTATAATTCAATAAATCTCTAAACATTTGATGATATAGGATTTAATCAAATTTAAACATCAACTTAAACAAAGAACTATTATCAGAGCCCATTTTAGTATGACTTTTCTTAAAAATTTTTTTTATGGGAACTAGTGCATTATGGATGTTAGGAATAAAATGTTAAAATAGTTGGGGCGAATTGCTGCAATGTATTCGATCATATTTTCTATGAAGTTAACAAAAAATCATTTATTTACTAATTCCATTATTTTTCTCTCCTATTGCAGATGAAATTCTCGATGTCATGCATAAACTAATTTATTAAAGATCAATAAGGATTTTTGCAGAAATGAGTATGAATAATTGATTTTCATGTCACAATCAGTGAAATAACTACAACAGACAATATTCCAACGAGATTCAGTATTTTCCGATCCATGTGGAAAGTTAAAAGAATGAAGCAGATTAGTGTGGGGGGGGGAATAACTGGTTTTAAGGAAAGAAAATTTCGTGTTTATACTGAAGCAAAAACACTCAAATCGTTAAACCCAGCAGGGCATCGAGCCTTATCACACTATTTCTTTTCTTTTAGATGAATTGTTCTAATCTGTCCCCGTACATTTTTAAAGAATTGTTCTTTGAACTGTTCTACGTTTCACCTGTTCTTTAGACTCTGATCAAAATCTCAAATTTAGTACTCAAATAAATTTAACGCCACAGAATTAAATAGGCACACATTTAATTATTTTTCACAATTTAGAATAAGAAATTATTTTCTATCTTAAAGGATGGTTCCACAGAGTAATAATAGTTCTTTTAAAGAACAATGAAAGTTAAAAGAGAATCAGTGAGAATGTGGACGAGAAGTACGAGAAAAAAAATGAAAAACAGAACTGGAAACATTGAATAGACGAGAATGAATAGACGGGATAAAAAAAAAAGAATAGGCAGCCCGAATATGTATGAGGGGCGAAAAATACAGAAAAGCTGTCTATGCATTTTCTTTCTCCTGTCAGCCAAGGAAAGTGGCTCGGAACAGCTAAGAATACATTCCTGTTTGATTAAGATGAACTGTTTTCTAACATATTTAGATTATGCCTTTTTTAAACGAACTGGTTCAAAAGAACAAGTTGCTCTTTCGAGCCCCATCCCTAAGTGTTATGGGTTCTTACGTGTGTTTCTCTTCTACTAACCATTTGGCCCCTCTGACATTATTTGTCTTCAGAAATTAGACTTGTGAATATAACATGATTGTAAATTAGTATATATATTGAAGAAAAGTTATTTGGATGGATCGGATAGCGAGATTGAACATGTTTAAATGCTGAGAGGAGTTTGTAGTTGGAAAATCAATTAGCGCCTCCAACGTTGGTGCCAGTAAAATGGAACAGTCGTCGGATAGATTAGATGGGAGCTGAGTTCAGTATATTTGTTCCTAACTTTGACCCATTTTTGTGGCTGTTGAGATTAGAATTTTCAGTTTATCTTTGGTTGAGAACACGAGAAAGGCCCTCCACATTCTTAACGCGAGCATTGATTATTGATTATTCTTAGAAAAGAATAAAAATAGTTTAAAGATTTGTTTGTCTTACTATTTAATTGACTGATTACTCACTAAACCTTTTTAGAATAAATCATGAATAGTTAAGTCGAGGTGGCCACGGTAGCCTAGTGGTCATGGTTTCGGATTCGAGGCCGGCAGTTTTTGTTCAGTCGCGGATTCCTTCCTTCTTCGCTAAAAACCCGCCGGTAGCCGGGGGTGATGCACGTTAAATCTGTTCGGGGCCCAAAGTCTTCCCGATGGCGTGGTGTGGAAGTTAGGAGAGGGGGTTCCAGCTCAGGTGTCGTCCTCGTCATTTGACCGAGGTTCAAAATTACGAGTTCCTTTGCCCAAAGCCCTCATGTTGTTAATAGTGCGACGTTAATAAAAACTAAACTAAACTAAGTTAAGTCGAGGCGTCCCAAAAGTGTAAATAATGAAGTTCGTCGCCATCATCCGGCTACGAAGCACTAATACTAATTGTAGAAATATTAGAAAGCATAAAGAAGGAGAATACGTCCCTAAAGAATCTTGCATTTTCTGTCCAACTGCTACGAGTTAAACATGATTTATGTTGAAAACTAAATAAAAGGCTTCGAGAAAAAATTGCATCGTCATTTCTTAATTTTATTACACTTAAGAAGTTAAAGGAAGGTAGTAGTAAAATTTCCACGCTATAAAAGAAGTTCTTAACGTAGATTAGCATTCAATTATTTCTCTAAATTAATGTCACGCTAAGATTTTGTTATTAAATAAAACTATTGATTAAAAACAAAAGGAGTAAATAGAATTTCAATATAAAATTAATACAATAGTTTGCAACTCAAGACACGCCTAGAGAAAAGCCAAAATAAAAAAAATATATTTTGAAATGAAACCATTACATAAAGATGGTGGCTAAATAATAATTTAAAAATTATGTATAATTTGACATTATATTCAGTTATTTCATGACTTCTTTCATAGTACATAAATAGTGATAATTTATCAACACATGGGTGGAAAAAGCTTCTTAATATTGGTATGATTTTCATTCAGTTCAATGATTTTAAGCTTTCATGGAACTTTAAGTTTAAAAACAAAACTTGTTAAACATTAACGTAACGTTACAGAAAATTGTTACAACAAATTCTCATACGTCTCATCGAACTGATTTCCATAAGAATATACATGTAAAAAGAAAGTTATTTTTAATTTATATAACAGGAAAATATTATAGAACTCCATATTTATTGTTTTTAATGCTTGTTAAATTTTAACATCACAACTTCGAAATTAAGGCTTTATTTGCCATGCAACAAAAGTTATAATTTTTCGTCTTGAAATGTTCCATTCAATTTTTAAAAAGAAAATATTTTGGTATATTTAATTTAATTTTTTTTTTTTTTTTTTGCATAATAAGTTGAATTCATAAATTAAATAGTTCTTTGGTATTTTTATTTGCTTACATTAAGGGGTTACGGGTTATTTCGTTACTTACATTAAGTGTAACTACAACAAGTAAATATAATTAAATTTATGAATAAAAATATCTTTACCAGTTTCTTAAGCGATATGTGAAAATAGTACGAAACAAAAGAAATTTATAACATTTCTTTTAGAAAAAGCATAGAGTAATTTCTTTCGCATTAAAAAATTTGGTTCATTATAGAAAAAAATATGCACATAAGCTCAGAATAACAAGATATAAAATGAATATTCAACAAATTCTTGTGATCAAACCTCAAATTCTTTTAGAACATTCACGTAACAATAATTCGATTTTATCATAGCTAACAAGATTACTAAATCAAACTTTAATGATAGTATTCATTCGCATTTAATAGATATTCATTAAATATAAAGGGTTTGCCACGACTCGAGAGTCTCGATATTCACGGGGGAGGTACGGGACTGAACCCCTAAGGATGTGGGGAGGACTAGGGTTCTTTTCTTGTTAATGATACGGATCGATGACAGCATACTGTCCATCGACCCGACATAGGTATCTAATGCACATCAGAAAGAAGTGTCATGTTGGGCCAGATGTTTCCTTTCAAAAAGCAGTTACATTTGTCCAGAATATCGTTTATTGCTAAATATTAACTAGAAATAAACGTACATTGCAATGTGAAATTCATTACGAAATAATTTAATAAAAAGTTATAAGTGTAGAAAAATTCTCTGAAGGGTAAAATTTTTTAAAAAGTCTGCAATAAATTAAAATTGTATTAACTCATCTAATGACAACTCAGACAGAAATAGCAAGAAAAATACATTCATTGAAATGCCTCATCATCTTAAAATATCAATAATAATTTGTCATTTAATCTAAGCTTAAGTTAAAGGTTCAGCAATAAATAATTCGAAATAAAAACCAACGTTTTTAAAAACAACGTTTTTATATGGTGGCAAAGTTTATTAAAAAATTATTAAAATATTAGTTAAAACTGGTCGCAAATATCTAAATATTGCATTGTTAGGCAAATAAGAACGGTTCCCAAAATTTCAGAGCTCTAGCTTGATGGGAAGTTGGTTAAATTAACAATAGGCAATTTGATGACACACTGATACACATACATACAGACACACACCAAGTGAAATACATAGCAACGTTAAAACTAACTGAAATTAATTAATCCGGTAAATTAAATGGTTGGAATACAGTTTAGTCAAACCATTCTTGGAGACAGGAATTATTTGGCGGTATTTTGCAAAATGTTGCTAAATTGGTCCGCGAAGCGGACTTAACATTCAGCAAAAAAAAAAAAATTCGCCAAGTTTGGCAATTATTCAAATCGCTCCAAGTGATTGGGCTAAACTGCATTATTTAAAAAAATATATGAGCTAAAACTTGTTGCAAACGTCTAAATATTGCATTGTTAGGCGTATACGAACGATTCCCAAAATTTCAAAGCTCTAGCTTGATGGGAAGTTGGTTAAATTAACGATCGAAAATTTGATGACACACACTCACACACCAAGTGAAATTCAGAAAAACGTTATAAAAAAAGTAATTTCTGCGCCTCGATATAAAATTAAAAACTTATACTCTTGAATGTTTTAAATGAAAAATAACAAAAGAATTTAAATTAAAATGTAATATAAATAAGGTTGATGAAACTCCGAAATCTTCAAGATACTAGATTTTTAGTGTTAAACTTAAATTACTGCTATTCTTTTATCGCAAGTATAAAATAATTCTTTTTTCCCCTCGATTCATAATATGATTTAATCAAAGTGTAAGCTCTGAAAAAAAGGTGCAGCTATTACTAAGGTATATTTATGTACCTCAATGTAAAATTTAAAACTGATTTCCATTAGTGTTTTAAATAAAGAGTAACAAATAGATTTAAATTAAAACGTAATATAAATATCGTTGATGAAATTCTGAAGTCTTCAAGACACTAGAGTTCCGACTTAATAAATAAATGACTTTTATCCTTTTATCGCAAGATCATCAAAAAAAAAAAAAGACTGATTTAATTTAATTAAGTCGGAGAGAAACGAATTTACGCTCATTAAATAACTCCCCGGTTTTCCGTCGAAAATTTGAATTCGAACTGCTATTCACGGCTTTTAATTTCTTTCCTTTTCGTGATGAAAATTTGTAACCTTATTTTCCCTTTCTTTCATCAAAATCATTTCAATAAAACTATAGTTTACATATTAAAATACTTTAAAGTAAATATTAAAATTTTCAAATAGATATGTGTTGATACATGTGGAAAAGATATGTTAAAAAAGATAAACACGTTTTAAATTATTATTGAGGATTATGATGGATCATGTTGCTTAATTCATATTTTGCAAATTCCTTTTATCATTACAAAAATAATTATATTATTATACTCAAGTGTTTTGTTTAAGTGTTATTTTATTGCATAATTCGTAATGTATGTTATGTAAATTATCAGATTATTTATTTGGTTTGTCATAGCATCGCATGAGCATAATATTTTGAAATTTTAAATTTAATTTAATATAAATTGGTTTAAAAGTTGAAAGAAAATGTATCATTAAGACGTTAACATGAATGATGCTAGACACGTTAACAGATGAGAGGAATTTATTATTGAAATTGTGACATCCTAGGTTCGCTACTTTCACGTATTTGACCCTGGTTAATAAAGTTCAGTCACAAATTATCAAGTCTAAATAAGCACACAATATAAAGTTCTTAACTAATTTTTATTCTTCCTGATAAAATAATTCATAATCAAGATACTTATTGCACTCGAGAAGCAACCCTTACGTGTCCTCAAAAGATAGTCAGAAACGGATATTTATCTAACACTACTGAGGAGGGTGAACATTTCGACTAGCCTCACATATCAATTTCAGCATAAGTACAGGAGTAATCTCAATAGTTAAAACCTTCCAGTCTCTCTCTCTCTCTCTCTCTCTCTCTCTTGCAACTAATCCTTTATTTATCTCAACGTTTCTTAGAAACGTTTCTTTTCACCTACAATATTTCTATTCTAATTTACATAAGTTATAAGGTTCTTTCACAAGAAGAGATTCTCAAATTAAATAACGTCATATGAAAACTTCCAACAGGTTAGTTGAAGGAAAATACACGTGAGACTTCCGCTATAAAACTAGAGGTCGTATTATAAAAATACAGAGATTATGCATTTCACATCCATGAAGGAAACAACGCCCGCTGAATATACTGTGACGTCATGGCTCGCATACATATTTTTTTGTTACTTTATTCTTGGAAATTTTATATTCTACTTGATTGATGTCACTTCCCCTGCAAGAGCGGAAATTGTTACGCTGCCCGGCCAGATAGTTTCGCGGAGGAGACGTTATCCTTGGCGAGAGTAGAGGTCTGTTAGATGAATTCTGGTGTATTTGTATGAGTGTGACATGAAGTTGTTAATAAATGATTTTGGATATAAAATGGTTGCCTCGAAATATATTTGCCACTACGCCACAATACCTAGTACTTTTTAAGGTAGACTACGTTAAAAACTCGAATTTGAGAGAAAATACCGATTTTTTTTTTTTATTTATCCATTAAAATGCTTGAAATCTTCTTTTTCTAAAGCTACCTTCCCTTTGAAACTACGGTACATATAAATCAAGTTATAAGTATTTTAATATCAGACATTTCCTTCGTTTTCTGAACAAGTTTTAACTTTAAATCCATTTTCTGAAGAATATAATTTTCAATATGTTTACAATTTTTGAAAGGTAATAACTCAAATGTCTTTTTTTTTTTGATTAAATTTGGTAGAAATATTTTTCATATTAATCTTAAGATCCTGAAGTAGGATTTTTGTAATGTATGGTTTATAAGTGGATTTATTCACATTTTAATGCATAAGAGTGGAGGAATTTTTTTTAAAAAAAAGGCGTGTTGTTACTTCGACTCTTAATATCTCTGCAAATATTGTGAATTATTAAAAATCCTAGTTCAGGCTCTGTACAGGTGTCATATCAATACATATACTGAATAACAATGCTATAAAAAGATTTTTCATAAAAGGAGAATATTTTGAAAATGTGCTATTTTTTTAAAATGCAATGGAGAATATTTTGAAATGTTTGCGCATACCTAAAGGCAATTTATAATTGAGAACGATTCAATGCCATGTATGTGCGCGTATATAATATCACGTTATATATCTGACACACGAAGCAAATCAATTGAAAATACCGCAGAAAACCAAACCAAATGAATGTTTCGAAGATGATTGTTAACTGAATGTGAAAATACGAAGTCTGGACTTAATTCGTATAACTTTTGCTATTTCAAAACTCTTAGGAAGACTGACTCACATTATACAGATGCAGTTCTTTCATTCAACCAAATAACTTTACAGGCAATTCAGCGTAAGAGATAAAACAAAAATTCGTCCTAGCATAAGATAAATTGAATAATTAAACACAAAAAATAAAAAATGCAAGTGGCAATTGGAATTCGCAACAAACGCATAATCCGAAGTCTAATTTCGAGTTAATTACACTGGTAACAACAATGATATTTTGACTCTGTTTCCCTTTGGGAAGTTTTGCGATGAACTCTATGAGTTTCTCGACTGCTCATAAGAACGCCATTATTTACCAAAATAGAAAAAATTCCGTTCACTTCAGCTCACTTAATATTTATACTAACAGCTTCAGGAAACGATAGTGAGCTTTCTAGAATGAGTGGAATCGATAGAATAGAACAAAATAACATGTAAAAAGAAAGACTAAAAAATAAAAAATAATATCAACGTACAAGATAGTTTATCCTCAACTCGTTAAAATCTATTTCAAAAGGGTTAACAAAGTTATCTCTTACCCACTTCTCGGAGGTCGAATGATATTAAATCCTAATACTGATGGTTCGCGTAGATATACCAACGTCTGCTCCTTCTAGCAAATTCTTCTAAACTGTTTGTCAGCTGTCTAATAAAGTTCATATTCGTCAACTAAGACTACTTGCTATTAGTAACTATTCTCTAACCATTATTCAGTGTGGCTTCACGTATTTATATGTTTCTTTCATTCAATTCATTATATTTCTTTTGTTTATCTAATTTGTGTATCACGTTTCATTTGGTTGGGTCGATGTCTTATTTTATGTAATTCGATTTATAAAAAGAACTCACGGTTAATTAAGAGAAAACCTTGGATAGCCTAGCATTAGATTCTAAAAGGTAACAATCGTCATCGTGTTTAGTAAGACATTGATTATAAATGTGAATCACGTCAAGAAAACATTTTGAAAGAATTTCATCCTCAAGAAACATGTTTTTCGAAGACAGAAATTAAAGAAATACTGCCATTTTGTTTTAGAAACCACTGAAACTTTTTCTGTAGTATCATATACTATTTTCCATTTAGAGAATTTCGAACGCATCACTTTTTCCAATAATAGACTTGCATAAAAAATGTTTTTTTTCCTTCTTATTTTAAATTTCGCAATATTCGTATTCTACGAGAACTCAAAGGCCCGAAGCGCGTTTTTCTGCATTACTTTTAGATAATCGAGTTATTTAATCCGATGCTGTATTATTAAATCTCCCAAACCCACAATTTTTTTCAAAAAATTATAAAAATTTTTTTTTTATTTTTTTTTTTTTTTTTTTTTTTTTTTTTTTTGAAATAACAAACAAGTTTCTGGAACGGGGAAGATTAGATTTGGCTTGGCAGGAAAAGTCCTTGTGAAAAAGGAACGAAAAAATTTTTCGCAGCGATGAAAAAAATATTACCAAAGAAAATCTTACGATGAAATAGATTTCAGAATTACCACGCTGGAACGAAAGGAAGAGAAAAGATAAAAAGAAAAGGGGGGAAACTGAAAAAAGTGGACATGTCTTGTCTTGGCTTGCAAATGGGAAGCCTTCAAACGATGGTGGTAAATAGAAATGAGTTCTTTTTTTAGAAATGCTCAAAATTGTTTACTTTCAAACTTGTCGGGATGAAATATACTCTCGAATTTGTTGTAATGGGGGGAAAATCAGATCAATATTTTTTGAGCAAAATGTAAATGATATGAATTGCTTTAGGGAAAAAATAGCATCGAAATAAAAATGCAGGCTGAAACAACAAGCCTATAAAAACGTTTTCAATAAAATTTAAGTTAATGAGAATTCGATGCTATCAATATGTGATATATTGACTGCATTGATACGCAAAAAATGCAATAAATGAGGAAAAAGAGTTATGAGAAGAGAGAATGTTATGAATAAAAATAGATTTAAGCAAATAATATTTGAAAAAAGTAATTTATATTGATTTCTTTTTTTAAATAACACTAACTAAATATTTCAATGAGATAGAAATATTTATACCTTGAATGTCATTGTGAAAATCTCACGTGTGTAATTTTAGTGCAATTGTAAATTTTTTAATTGAGTGTTTTACTCTGTAGTATAATTTTCTAATTTTTGATTATGTTAAAGGAAAAAATGAAGCTGCTTTTAATTGATTTTGAAACTTTTAACTTTTGCTCTTCAATTTAATAATAATTACTGATTTAAAAGAAAAAAAACATCATCAATTCCCAAATTGAGTTCCATTGTGAATAATAATATTTCGTATTAATTGCAAATATTAGACAGATATGGAGCTTTCCTGCAAACGAAACTAAAATATTTCTTGAACTAGAAATTTGAAATGTGTTTGTTTGGCAAGTAATCCTGATTTTAAACAGTTAAGTAAAAAAAGCACCTTTTTCCTATGGTTTGGAGATATTAAACCTCTATTCTTATCCAATTATTGTTTCATCAATACATTCATTTGGAAATATACGTTGTCTAAACACATGATCCAAACTAAAAAATGTCTCATTATTTATTCTGGCATTGTAATTTATGAGCTTTTTAAAAACCAAGTGAGCTCATGAACTCGTACATTGACAATGAAGAGACGGTTTTTTCTCGGAGCACAGTAGGATTTCCAGGAGAATTCGAATACGAAACATTATTAGATATTTTAAAAACAAAATAATTCTTTTCATTCATATCAACTTATGACATTGACTCTTTCACGTTTCCCGTTTTAACTAACACTTTCTAGGTCTTTTGTTGAATTTGTTTGAATTAAAAATCCTCAATATAGTATGAAACGTGAATTTGCAAAGTGCAATGAATAAATTTGAGATGATGCAAACATGAGAGGTGAAGAATTTAATATTAAAAATGATAGTTAATTAGTTGGCGATGGAAATATTGAACTGAAGATATCTGAGCTAGCCAAACGTAGCCTAAGAAGTTTCTAGATCATAGCTATGAATATTTTACCTTAGATCCTCGACTGCAGTTATTCTACTTACTAGAACCCAAATGAGTTAGAAAGTGATAGATGAATTTTATATTCTAATTAATCTGACGCGTTTAGGCTGTACAACCACAAAGAAAGTAACATTAAACGTAACTCTGAAGACAATACATTGATAAATAGTTATCATCAAAACTGAACTCTCAATTTCTTTAAACTATTATTCTAAACAATTTTAATAAAGTTTAGAGGAAGGAAATACTGTGATGCCCTTCCTTCACTATTTAATTCTATGGACAATTTTCAATCCAATTAAATAGTCAATAATTACTAGAATCTAATTGAAAATACGTAAGAATATGACAAAATGCTTTATTAATCACTAAAGAATAGACCAGGCCAATCTCTCTTGAATTCCACTTAACTTGTCAATCCTAGATTATGATGTAATAATACAGTCTTAGCTTACCAACCACTCGTTCTGATTCAAACATTATCGCTAACAGTAGATTCGAATCTTAGTATTTATAGACTCTTAGAGTCGCTTTAATCCAAAAGATTAATAATGATATTTCAATTCAATTTAATAATAATTATCAATCTGAAGTTATCTTTTACCTCCCATTCCTTTTTTCTTATTTTCACTACATTTCAATTTATGAGTGAACTACATCTTGCATATTTGGAGGGAAAAGAGGTACGTCTCATATCGCTACAATGCAGGGTTATTCAAAGCGATTCATTCGATTCCAAATTCCATATTTTCAAATATAAACAACACAGAATGAAAAGTAATACATGAATACTAAAAAAAACCGTGGAAATTTTATAATGAAAAAATAGATGGCCCTCGTGGGTTCTTCATAAGGTATTTCTTTAAAGCTGTTTTAGAAACTTTAATGGAGCTAACTCGCAGTTGGATCGGTTGCAGTGGACCAGATGACTTGATGTTGCACAGCTGGATACCTAAGTTATTTGATATGCCCCCCATGCGATTTCTTTCTTTGAGGGTTTATAAAAGATATTGTGCATGCGCCTCCATTACCCAAAAATTTATGTGATCTGAAACAATGGATTTCTGTTACTGTATAACTAATTACCACTGACATTTTACAACGTGTTTGGCAGGAATTTACATATCGAATAGATATTATACATGTGACCAAAGGAAGTAATATCGAATATTTGTAAAAGAAATGTCCATACTTTCTTTTTGAAATTCATGTTTATTACTTATTGTTCTGTGTTGTTTATTTATGAAAATATAGCATTTTGAAATGGGATGAATCATTTTGAATTACTATGTACAATGCGGAAATTACAAACTTAATTTCAAACTCTCAATTTGAGAGCAAAAACAAAATTTAATCACTATTTGAGACGAAAAAATCAATAAGGCAGAGGAGAAGAAAAAGTTCTGGTTGCAATTAAAATAGACGTACAAAATGACAAAATGACTAAATTTAAATATATCTAAATTTAAATCTGAGATAAATACAAAAAGAAGAGCAATAATATCTCTCTTGCTCACGGTATAAAACAAATTTACCTTATTTCTTCTTTAATTTTTCTTTCCAATTGCTTCTGAGAAGAGCATTACATATTAAAACTTGCAGATACGGTTTACTTTATTTTTTTAACGTATTTGTATACTCCAATTTCAAGAAAAGAACAGGAATTTGCTGCAAGGAGTAAATTCGATATAACATAATGAAATCTACTCAATCATACTGTAAAACACATCCCTTTTCTTTCAAATAAGCTTTGAATTCACTGTCAAATGTAAGAAAATTTCCTATTAGTGTAAAGTTCATTTATTTCCTTTCCAATTTTGCATTTATCTTCGAGATACTCTCAAATATATAGCTCAAAATCTTCATCAGAGAAAGACTAGATACATTATTTCAACTCATTCATATGTAATGACATCTTTTCCGTTTTTTCCAATAAATGGCTCATAATATTTACTGAGATTTATTTATTGCATTCAGATTTTACTTTATTATATTAGTTGTTTTTTTTTCCTGAAAATCCCTAAATCATCCACTTAAAATACAGATATTGAAAAACAATAATCTCCTTATCTGAATCGGAAACATGCTACTCACTTCGAAAGAACAGGATGTAGAGCGAGTCCTAGATACAGAAACCTACAAACCCAATCGCAGCATACATAGAGGAAAAACCATTTATAAAGTACCATATAGATTTTCTAGAAAATTTTTCTAATAAAGGAAGAGTTCTACAGCGCTTCTTACTCTGTATTCAGGTTTTTTTAATGTTGAAATTGATGTCCGTAGTTTTATTGAATAATAGATTTCCATTTCATCGACAGCAGTAAATGGAACCATTCTCTTTCAAATGGGCAATAAAACCGATGTATGTTATTGTTTTTAGTTGATGAGGTGAATAAAATGTCTCTGATCGTCGAAAGAAATATTTAGTTTTTTTTAAATAATGAATAATAGGAGGGCGGTTCAAAAAAAAATTGTGTTCGGTGTGGGAAATAGGGTATCAAGAAAGAGAAATAGTAATTTAGTAAATCACTGTTTTATAGTCCATTTATCGTTTTTCTTGTTTTTATGAAGTTCACACGTACGACGTATTTCGCATCGTAAAAATCGTCACCATTACTTCAATGGCTGATGAAAACCTCTTCATCTATTTGAAATAGATTCACTGAAAGCAACTCCGTGTTTTGATAATTTTTTGGCTGCTGTGTACTTGTACAGTGACGTATTCAGATCTCATAGATGGTGACACCTCGACGAGGCAGGAAGCAAAACTAATCAACGAATTTGTATCAAACTTTTTTTGGTGTCGAACAGTAGGTGACAGCGCACTTTGATAACACAAACGCCATCTGTTGTCAAAACAGGTACTTTTTGAACCATCCTCGTAAATAATTGTAGCAATTTAAGACATGCAGGGGGGGGGGGACGTAAAATATGGAATTTAAGACTTTTACTTTTTGTGACATTTATGTTTTAAGAATTATTCGTAGAGATTAAGAATTTTGTGTGCCTGATAATGATATTTTAATCATTTTATTGAACTATAAAAGTAATTTTTTGGTCAAAAAGTTTTCTTCCATTTGAGTCGAATATGGGCGTGATTTTTCAGATAAATTTGTATTTAGGTATAATTTTTTAAAATAATATTCCATAAATATACTCATCATATAGAAAACAACGTACGAAATATAGTGAACCAATTTTTTAACGATATCATTGTATATTTACAGAATTTTGTAATTTTGGACATTTTAATTTTTCCCCCCTCTTTTTCATGCAAAAAATTATTTATTAAAACTTGGGTATTACGTAAGGAAAAATATTTTTATTCACCATATGCATTAGTACTCTTTATAAAGACATGAAAACTTGGAACTGTTCTTTGTAATAGTTTTCTTTAAAATGGTACCTAAATCGAAAATATATCTCACAAATCATGTCCATGTTCATCTGAGAGGAAAAAAAATACCTCGTTGACAAAAATTTACTTTTATAGTTCTATAGAAAGATTAGAATATCTTTATTATGGACACAAAATATCTAAACTCAACTAATGATTTGAAAAAATATGTATCACAAAAACAAGGAATTTCAGGTATTCCAAAACTCCTCGGATGTTCTGGTATCCTTAAGACTGTAATGGTTTTATTTTCGAAAACATTAGAGAATATTGCATGCAGAGATTTTAAAGTTCCCCCGGTGTTCAATATTTCTATAATTGTCTTGGACTTATTTTAGAGAACAGAACCCATATTGGAAAATTATTGATTTAGAAATACCATAATGATAACACAATGTTTCCTCAACTTATGTATAACAAGAAGCACATTTTATAATACTGTTTTTATTATTTTTATTCGATAAGCACTCTTATGATCCTTATTACTGAACATCCTCATACAAACTTTCTTCACTGAATCCTCATAATTCAACATTTATGTTAACTTTGTTATTGAACATTTGTGAACCTTATTATAAATTGAATACTCTTGTGGCGAATCACTTCTCCTACCCGACTCTTGTGCCATAATACACTCAAATACAACTAAATCTAAAAGTCAATAACCTACACAAGGACATACCAGTCAAGTCTCACATAATTATTCATTTATAAATTTTGTAATATTATGTCTAATGAATATTTGGACTCCTTGATGACCCCATGGACTGCTTCATCTATTCAACAACTGCCGAGCTAATACTCTCTTACCAAAATCTCTCCAGTTGAGGCTGTCTTGATTTCTCGACTCCGCTGTGACCTCTGTCGCCTTTAACAACTCTTGATATCATCTACCGCTTGTAAGGTCTACGCTCAGCATTAGTCCCACTCGGCCTCTATCCACTAAATTTCCTTTTTCTTATATACCGTTATATTTAGCTCACTTCACTTTATTTCTTCCTGCCTCTAATTTGCATAATCCCGTTTCATTTTGGTTGGCAGAAATAGTTTATTTCATGCAATCAATCTCAATTAAAGTCTCCAAGGTTAGTGAAGAGAAAATCGCGCATAGCCCACTCTTATTAACTTTAAATATTGCCTATTAAAAAATTAATTTAAAAGTTGATTGAAAAGAGATATGTCTTACAAAAACATAAACTGATATTAATATTAGAACATATTTTTTTCTATACCTCTATCTGAATTTCTTATAGCTAGATTGTTATTATGCGCAATACTTTTAGAATCTAAACTTCGCGTAATACATGAGTCAAATGTAATG
Organism: Nephila pilipes; assembly: GCA_019974015.1. Classification (NCBI taxonomy): domain Eukaryota; kingdom Metazoa; phylum Arthropoda; class Arachnida; order Araneae; family Nephilidae; genus Nephila; species Nephila pilipes. The sequence continues at coordinate 17,046 of BMAW01088853.1, read as the reverse complement.
AATAAAATATTAATATTTTCCTCAATTTTTTCCACTTCGTCTTTTTAACTAATATTAAAGCAATTTAATAATTTTTAACAAATAAAAGCCCTCTTCCCCCATCACATTAAAATAACAAAGGGGATCACTACTATTCTAAATATTTTCTAGGAACGAGATAGAAATTTATAAGGCTTAAATTAAAAACCAATCGAATTTAAATATTTATTAAAAACGATTCTCAGGTATTTACTGTCAACAATTTTTAAATATTTATTATAAAGAGTTTTCCAGTATTTAGTAAAAAAAAATGATACATTCTTTCTAATTTCCAGATTCTAAAAATATAGGAACTAACACAGAAAGTAAGTTTCCACACGCCACAATCGCATTGGCAATTAATATCATATCCCATACTTCTAAGAGATATCCTTCTTTCAAGAGATGAAGCTTTTCCTCTTCATTACGTATCGATGCTGATCTGGATTAATGTCCCCCTGAATATTATACTGGAAGTGTCAGGGAACGTTATTATTACACGCCCACATTCTTTGATATTGCCAAGTCTTATTTCTCCCTTCTTTTATTATTACTTATCTTTATTTCTTTTATTGGGCATATTAAGTCTTAAGACCCTCCTTTATTACTATTCGAAGTACAAAATTCTTCATTCCAAGCAACAAGGTACGAAAAATGTTAAAGTTTCCTTCTTTAATATGCTAGAGTTATGGCATTTGAGAGTTGTATTGAAATCATTTTATTGTATTCTGTAGATAATACATTCTGTTTTATTCAGGGAATTTCTTACTACAGTTAACAGTACGCCGTTTTACACACTACTCGTAGGAGATATAAGAATTTAAATAAGAAATTTATCTGAAAAAGTATTTTTTTGCTCAGTATTATGATATAATTTATATAAATTTTGATCACGCTGTAAAAATCTTGGGCATGCTTAAATTTCATTATATGATTAATAACAAAGCGATTATATGACGTAAATATTTTATTCATAGTTTCTAAAAATGGCAAATGAATGTCAAGTTATGAGATAACACCAACAAAGTGATTGTAACTGATTCAAATATAAACTTTCAGAATAATAATAACCGTAATAATATTGTGTCCATTCCTTAATTAATTAACTCTACAACCAACTTAAAGTGTAATTAAATTCTCAATAAGTTCAAGATACGTAAAATAAAGACTCTACAGTCTATTTGCTTTCACCATACAATATCAAGATCCCTCTTAACTCAGTTAATTCTAATTTACATTCTAATAATAAGCTTACGGAATCACTCGTTCCTATTTACACACTTCTTGTTTATAATATATTCGACTCATATTCCTCTCTAAGAGTCACTTATATCTATATGATTAACCACAGCGATTCACATCAATCTACACACCTAGTAACTTATCATTATCCTTTACTTCTATTTTCTTTCCTTTCAATTCTATATCTTTTATATATTGTAGCAATATTCGTTTTCTGGCAATGGCGCTGTCATAAATTTATATTAATTCACTCCATGCATCCTATTAAACTTCGATCCGCAGGTTACATTCTACCATGGTCGACAAAAGTTCATTGATGAACCATATTTATTTTAGTTTTATATGCAGATCTAGTGTGTGTGCATGTGTGTGTGTGCGTGTGAGTGTGTGTATATGTGCCTCTCGCTAAGTAATAAAGTGGAGATAAGTTCCTGATTTTTCCTATTGTAATGGTCTTGTATCTTAATACTCTTACTTATAATTGTTTAAGTTGATTTAAAATAAAAATTATACTTTTATTTTTTTAGAATTAATTTACAGAATAAACCTCGATTTGAAATTGTTCCTGGCTGTTTATTTCGCTTACTACGTGTATTTTCTGCGCGACATTTTTACTATCTTTAATTCAATTCACTATACTTCTTACCTTCTTCTAATTTACCTAATCCATTTTCATTTGCTGAAGGAATCGTAATTGTATGAAATTCAAATACCAAAAGGTCCCCGGGATTAGTGAAGAGAAGTTCGTGAATAGTCTTACGTCACAACTAAACTGAATAGAGATCGATCGGCATATTAGGACTAATTATTACATACTAGACTCACAGTACAGTAAACTCCCATACAATGCGGCGGTTACGTTTCTCATTATTATACGGAACATGAGTTATCCAAGGAATTTATTCAAGGAACTTATCTAGAAAACCAGTTAACATCCGCTTTAACAAAAAGTTTAGCGTTCGATCTTTTTAGCCAAATATTTAATCCGTCACTTTTTTTAATTTTATTGTCATATTATTTCATTGACTTGATTAACTACAATCAAGATAGGGATGAAATCGAATTTATAGAAGCAGAAAATCGTTCTAGTTCTAGTAAATTTAAGGGGAAAAAAACTCTCTCTCTTTCTCTCATTTCACTAGCTTTTAATTAACCAAGGTAACCTTTGAGTTAAGAAGATTTAAATAAAGAGTTAGAGTTAGAGATAATAAAATTACCAGAAGTATATTTTTTAAAAACATTTTATCCATTAAAGCAGCTCTTAAAATGAATTTAGAAGAAAACTCGATATTTCTCTATCCTCATATTTTTAATCTAAAAAGGAATTTTTGGATAGAATGTTATTTTAATAGCGATAACAATAAAGACTAAATTGTGAACTCTTCAAGCTTGAGTACGTAAACAGCAAATATTAACAAAGCGACGCATTTGAATCTGATTTGCTGATACTTCCTATTGTAAATAAATGTCATTTAGTGCATATTCATATAAAAAAGAAGAACAAAGTGTGTATCTTCAACTTTAATCGAAAATTGATTAAGAATGTTTTTGTTATATATTAAATCTAAATATTTTTAAGCAATCAGCACCATTGTTCACATATAAACAACAGGTAAATTGCTTTTCTGCACAAAGAAACAAAAATTGTATGAAAATGTTAAGTGTTCTTTATGTGTAATACAGAACTATTTTTCGTGCTATATAAATACAAATCGCACTCGTATTGCTGTACGGGATTCAGCCGTATTTAATTCTGTTTTTTAAATTTTTGTTCTAAATCATGCGTACAAATATGCTTTATTATGTTGGAGATTCGAAGAATAAAAACATCATTTGAAATTTCCTAAATACGTGAATTTTCTTTTTCACTCTTTTTCGTATACATATTAGAACATTGTCGTGAGATAAAATTTCGTAATTTTTTTTTTTTTTTGATAGAGTGACTTGGCAACTTCTTGACAACTTTCTCATGCCTAAAATTAGAATGTCTTCATTTTTCTTGTCGTCTGAAATGACAAATAATCTTTAGCGGCTCTGCACTAAAAGCTCTGCTCACGAATGATTTATTTCATCGCTTTTGATAGATAAGAGGGAAGATGTACGTCACGTCGGTTTGAATCATGAAATGCCTGAGAAGTCATCGGAAATAATTTCACTCCGAATCTAATAGATATGCGAAGTTTCGCAACATTCAAAGAATTATTTACCTTTTATAACTTATTTCCTCAATTATTTAACTCCGTGGTCATCTTAAAGTCTAATTAAATAGTCAATAAGTTAAACTAAAAATAAGAAAAAAATAAATAAAAACCATTTTTAACTTTTCTATTAACAAAGAGTATGTCAGATCGTTCTCGATTGAATCCCTCTTAACTCAGATTAATCATACTTTATATTCTAATTATAAAGTCTTAGCTTACCAAAAAATCCTCGTTCTGATTAAAATACTTCTCAACAACAACAAATTCAAATCTTAGTACTGTAACTAGGAGTCTCTTTAATCCAAGCGATTAATTACGACGCTTTAATCCAATTTATAAACATGTATCAGCCTGTCGTTATCCTACATCTCGCTTCTTTTTCCTCTCACTTCTATTTCACTTATATATCATTACCAATTCGATTTACTACATTTCTTATATTTATCTAATTTGCCTAATCACGTTTCATTTTAGTTTGGGAAGAAATTGTAATTTTATGCTATTCAAAAAAACCAAAAAGTTCCCGAAATTAGAAAAGAGAAAATCGTGAATAGCCCGACATCACACTGTTTTGATTGGACAATTCGAATTTGAACAATAACTGAATAATTTAAATTAAAATCACATTAAAGCGTATCATAGATGCGAGTCATATAAAGTTATGAAAATTTCTACTATCGGGTTGAATAGCATCTGAATAGCTATTAAATAACGGAAGTATAATTATCAGTTTAAGATTATTTTCAAATACCTTGAAAGAGGATTCGTTGCTTTCAAAAGCTTAATAAGTTTTCCTTCTAATCTAAGGGTCTTCTATAATTGGCCCGTCGAAAGATTATGACCCCACCATATTTTAGAAAAACGAGTCATATTGTACGAATTGCATTTTCAGTTCCTGGATGTTGATCATTTGTTATCTCTTTCTTGAAACTTTGCAATCATTCTAAAGTGCGTAATTATTCCTTATAACTTTTATATTCACGTTTAGTTGATACTTATATCTAAGCTAAATAATAAATTACAGGAATATCATGATATATTTAGCCCATTAAAGAACTTTTTCTCAGGTCCATACAGCCGTTAAACTATCATAATTTTAAAGAGGAGTTTGAGAAATTCTTATGCAATACGACACTGTATAGAATAGCACCTGATACGTTGTACACACACGGTGTAAATTGAAAATTGTTTTTTCACTCATCTCCAGGAAAGTCGTATATTTGCTTCAGAGTTTATAAAACTCAAAACGTAATTTTCTGGGATTATTAAACCGTTATTAAAGTACATTCTGGGAAGTGAAAAGTATACTCCAAGATGATGTTAAAGTAATTTTGGGAAGCTACACATGGTACCTTAAATTGTGCCGGTGAGACAGATTACATTTTTTTAAAAAATTTTATTAACATAAAGATATAATCACGAAAGCGGTAAGTTATGGTGTGTTGGAGTGATCAACTCCTAACCTTCTTATGGTAGATAATCTTATCTTATATTTTAAAGGGCGAAAGCATACACAGGTATGACACAGATCCCATGTGTGTGAATACAAAAAAAAAAGAGAACTATTAAATCACGTATTTCCAAGAGAAATGAAAATACACTTGTTAGATTACATTTTGAATATTTTTGTCATTCTCTGTTTTAAGTCCTCAAATTATAAGTGCATTTTACGAACATTTTTTTAATTAATTTATTAATTTATTCATCGGCAGAATTTAGAATTACTGGAATTATACTTATGGAATATTGGATACTAGAATTAGCTTCTATTATTTTTCCCGTTTTGATAGTAATCTACTCCAACCATCAAAAGTCTTCGAACTGTATGAACCTGTTGCTCCTAAAGATCCTTCGTATAGTGGGACTTATGTACGTTAAATCTGTCGGGGCTCAAAATCCTCGCGTTGGTCTGGTGTGGTATAAATGTTAGAAGAAAAATGTACCAGCTCATTGATACACTTGTTTCTTGACCATGGTTGAAAATTTCGAGTTGTATCACTAATAACCCACCCTAAGTGTGAATTTAACTTCAACTTATAAGCAATCAAAATCAAATCGATATATATGTTATTCGGAAATAGTTCGATAATTAAAAAATTCAGAGCTATGATTATATATATACTATTTATATTTGTTTTTCATACAACATTATTTTTTAGTAACTATAAAGAATTTATGGTAATTTTCTACAAATTCTAAATGTCATTCCTTAAAAAAAAATTTCCGAAATCTGGTAATAATAACACTTGAAAGGCTCACATAGAAAAAAATGACTTAAATCTTCTCTCCTCTCTTTTCCAGTTTGAAATGAATCATCCTTCACAAAAACTGTCTTAAATGTCATAAAAGTTGAGAACCTCCGTTTTGTTGACTAAAACGTTCTTTGTCCTTATATATTGTTTATTGCAACCTCTACACTATCTACATCACTCATAAAATTAATTAAACGGATGAAACTTTCTAAGTTTAAAGAGAGAACGATATTTTTAGAAACAAATTCGTAAAACTACTGGGAACTCTCTTCCGCTTCTTCTTTCACCGGAGAAGATACTTAATCTCTGCCTCCTCATTGTTTACAGAGAACGGTATGAATCGATTTCAAATAAAAATGCGATATTTATTTTATTGTTATTTCGAATTAAGTCAGGCGGAATGTTTTATTTTGCGTGATGTATTCTTAAATAAATAAAGGGTAACGTTTGAGATTAATAAGTTTATTTTTTGAGTTAAATGAAGTTTGAAATACTTTTAAACAAAGAAGAGAGAGAGAGAAATTGAAAAATGTAAGCTAATTTTTTTTATTTCGCTCTTAAATACAATAAAAATTAAGATTAATTGATAAAATGTTAATTCTAAACATTAATTAAGATAAAAGAAATAAAGATCTCAGAACGTATAAATAGGAAATTGTATTATTCTGGTATTTATATCAATTTTGAAGCTAGTTACGAACGTATCTTTTTCTATTACTTATAAATACAAGTATAACTAACAATAATATTCTTTAACTGTGTATTATATCACTTTTTCATAAAATCTTAACATTTATTGATGTTTAATTGTTCTTTAAGACTAATTTTGTTCATAAAATTTTAGATGTATTTTAAAAATCAATAGGAATGCAGTTAATGAAAGATAAGTTTTCCTTTACTCATTGAATTTTATAATTTTTATTTATAAATGATCTGAACGTTTCACTTTTCATAATATTAATTTGATAGAAAAAAAATGGCTAATGAAACCTATATTTCTAAAAAAAATAATAAGTTTCGAAGTGTTCAAAAGTTATTAAATCCAAATTTAATGTAAATTTTAGAAAACGTAATTTAATATTAATAAAAAAAAAATTCTATTTCAAATTAAAACAAATGTTTCAAAATTCCACTTTACTTTCTTACGTGTTACAGATATAAAAAAAAACATTCACAGCTAGTATAGAAAGATACAGTCTCAACATACTTTTAAAACTACCAAGAATATGTTGTTTTAATGCATAACATTTAACGAAAGTTACGTCTAAAACTTAAATATTTATATTTTTTTAACAATTGGTAATAAATATTTAGAACATCTAAATAATTTTGTCATTATTCTATGTATTATTTTAATTAAATTTGCAATTATCAAACTTATAAACAATTTGTTTCATCTGGTATAACAATTTCAAACAGAATTTTTAGGAATCGGAAATTATTAATACATTGGAAAACATTAATTTGAATGCGTAAGCATTTCATTGAATTTATATGAATCTCCTAAAATAAAAGCTTTTTTCCGAAGAGAAATAAAATGTTTAAAATATGTATTTTATAAAGCTCATAAATATTGCTTTGTTTTACAAATTACAATAGGTGATATAAAAATTAGTGATGAAATTGATTGCTTATAAAGATGTATTTTAAATTAAAAGTTCTTTTAGGATTTCTCTACAAAAATAAAAAGGAATTTATGTAGAAAATTAATCTTAAAATACAATTATTACACATCGATAATTTACATTGTATAATATTTCTTCATTTCGTCAATGAATTAAAAATAAACTTTTATTAATGCATTTATTTAATTTATATTTATTTTACAGCATTTATGATATTATGAAAAAATCAGAATATTAATCCTCAAACCACTATTTTTGCTTTAATAATGTGTTTTTAACTTTGTGTAATATATATAGAGAAGAAAACATAGACGTTATACATAACAATGTACGAAAACCATGGAATACATATTTTATATCCGAAATAGGAAAAGTAAATGTATTCTCTCTGTTTTACTGCGTGATATAGCTGTAGTTGTAAAAGTAATTTAAATAATTCTAATATCTATTTTTCAAGGTTTCAAGAAAATTTCTTCTTATACAATGTTGAAGCTGGATTTCAAATCGAATCACGAATCAATCACAAATGAAATATTTATTCCTTGAAAAGTATTTATTTCTTAAAATTATTAATCTATTTAAATAAAGTAAAAGTTTGTTGACGCATATTTTAATTCTTCATAGTTAATAATATTAAATTTTGATTTAGTTTGTGTTAAAATTGCCATTTATACATTTCTTATAAATCAGTTATTATGAATTGAAATATAAAAAAATAATACCTGTAACAAATATCGTGTTGCTGAGATACAATACAAATATGGAACTTAATTCAATGAAATCGTATCACAAGAAATTCCATGTATTGTTTGAGATAATGTAGAAAAATACATAAAAACGCAAATTTCAATAATGCAATTGAATCGGAAAATGATGTATCGTGTTCTTACATGATTCTTATCATTCTTTACATCTTGAGTAAAATATTCTCGCTGTGTATTTCGACAGTTGTGATGTATTTACTTCAGCTGGTCAAAGGGAGGCCAAATTATCAATTTCATTTTTTAAAAAAAATTTATGTTTCAAACATGAGAATAATTTCATTTTTTTTTTTTGCATATTAGTTTGTAAATTACAATGGCCATAAATAGAAATCCATATCTCCAATTTATTGTGACGTAAATTTGTATAGCCATTGTATTTGTATGTATTTGTATGTAAATTTTTATAATACAATTTTTAATTATTCTTCCTATCTATAATTTTTTCTATAAATGAATGGTCATTTCATGAAATTTTTCCAATAAAATTTCTGAAATGACCATGTTTCAATACTTCATTAATTTTCAATATTTCATGTTTCAAATATTCATTTCAATATTTTTTCTATAAATCCATGGTCATTTCATGAAATTTTTCCAATAAAATTTCTGGGAACATTAATTA
>BMAW01088847.1:0-14064 GCA_019974015.1 Nephila pilipes | reverse complement strand
ATCAAACGATTAGCTTAAATATTTTTGGTTTCTATTGTCATATTTGGGCTCGAGAAATCGAAACAGAGTTCCAAAAAAGGGAATGCGGGGATATTTTATTTGAAATAAATAACATGTATGCTGTTTAAATTTTCCAACTGATTTTTTTATTCATTAAATTAATATCACATTACATCTACTCAAAAATAGGTATATGAGTATTGATTGTTTAGTTTTATGGAATATAGAGCAACAAAGATTATAATCCCGAAATAGATATAGGGCTTTCTTTTTTTTGAATAAGGCGCAGATAAAGATTGATTGATTATTTGTTAACGAAAGAGAAGTAAGAAGAGAGCTAGTGTCGACGAACCTCTTAATTTTAAACCACGGTCAAGTAATAAGGACATCTGAGCTGGCATCTCATTCTCTTAACTTCCACACAATTCCTTTGTCATGGCATTGAGTCTTCAGCGTAGGACTTTTCTCCGAAACAACGAGGAATGGTTTGCTACCCTATATCGGAGTAGAGAGAGTTGTTGGCGTTGAGTACCGTTGCTATTTCGAACCCTGGTCCAGTGGGTCAGAAGGAAAGTTGATCGGTCACTTTTTGCCCTGCCTTAACCAACTAGGCTAAAGAGGGTGCCCTATTTGGGCTAGTTAATAAGGCATTTTAATTTCTGGCGTTGTTGTAGAAGAGAGTCGCTGTAAGTCTCGACACATTTGACGAACATAAGCCCCACAACACGATGGTTTCTTAATAGAATCAGGATTCGATCACGAATCTTTTGAAAAAGCGTCGGTCATGAGTTCGCGACCCACTTACTTTCCGCGGTTACAAAATGACTTTTAAACCCAGGTATGGTTTGAATGCACATCAGCAAATTTTATTCCATAATTGTTTTCGGTGGAATAAAATACTTTAAAATTTTTTTGTTTTTACTCTTTTACCACCAAGTATTTAAAAACATGACAAAAAAGCTATTTTACTAAGAAATTATACCCGAATCTTTAATTTTTTTCAATTAATTTAAAACTGTAGAATAATGTCATATTAGGATATTTGTGACCTCGTAATTTTTAACCACTGTCAAGTAATCGAGCAACACGCTTGTATCTTATCCTCTTAAGTAACACAATACGTAAGCTCTTTGAGCTTCGGTTCCATTGTAATGTGTAGAAGCCCTCCTTAATGTACACAATGGATATATAATGGAATCGAACACACGGCTCTCAAACCTCGACGGTCACATTACTTGTAGTTATAATCGTGGGGCTTCTACGACCTTTTTTTTTTTTTTTTTTTTTTTCTTTTTTCAATGAGAATTTTCCGGATATCTATTTCTGCGGAACTCGAAGATCAGCTTATTAGATCCAATACTCCTTGACATTTTCTACCTCGATGAGATGGCGAGGTTGATATCTACGCTGATACTTCCATTCTCCACATCCACGACACGCTAACCCGAAAAATTTGCGCCTTGGCAGATTTAGCGTGCATCAGTTTCTCTACATGATGGATTTATGCCACACGTTACACAGCCTTCTTTTTTTCTAGTTAAATAGAATTTTTAGTAAGCACTGTAATTTTTGGGCTTGTTCGAATAACCGCTGTTCTAGGGTTGCACGATGGACCTCGTTTTTCAGGACAACACCCCTCCTTTCCCAGACGGGCCGCAAATAAAGTTAAGTTAGGGAAACTTTCTGAAAATACATTCCGTGCCGGAGAGCTGTCTCCAAGGTAACCATGAGGAGCGTTCTATTGACTCCGTTAGTCCTTCCATCAGTGGTTCAATAATCGTCTGGAAGGGCGGCGAAAGCGCGGGAGTTTTCGTCTCGAGGAAGGGAGGGGGGCAACTTCGTATCGTCTAACAGACGTCTGGCGTGAAGAGTTCAGTGCCACCTGGGCGCGGGTAGGTAAACGCGTCAATGAACGGAATCTTGTACAGTGAAAATCATGGGATTGATAACCATCTCTGAGTTTGCAGAATGCTTAAAATAGGGGTCGATTGAAAACAAAGAATAATTAAGTGAAAGGAAACTAAAAGAATTCTCTCTGAATTTAGGATTGCTACCGCAATAACTGAGTATCATAGCTGGGGATGCTCTAGTCAAACCACGTGTCCAATTCTGATTCCACTTAAAACCTGTCGTGTGAAACATTTGGAGTTGCTGATAGTTAAATAAACTGCTGTTTGTAGAAAATGCAACACCATGAAGGAATCATCAGAATCAAATGAAATTCGCAGCAAATGTCAATTATAGGATATTATGCAAATTAATAAAGTTTCAGAGCCATCGCGCGTGCGCGGCGCGCGCAGCGCCCTCTGAATTGATGCTGAAAGCGTATAAATAAAGTGCTGTAGCGGGACGTTGAAAAAAGTCTATGATTATTTGTTAGTGGCAAACGTTTAGTGAGACCTGAGTATGCCTCCACGACGGAAGAATAAGAAATTCAAGCAACTTACGGAGTTTGAACGAGGGAGGATAATCGGCCTTCGAGAAGGAGGATTTTCCTATCGCGCAATAGCAGCTCGTATGCAGCGGAACAGTTCCACAGTGATGCGAGTTTGGAAGCAGTGGACCGACGAGCACCGAACAACTCGAAAAACAGGCACTGGACGACAGAAGGTGACGTCAGAGCGCGATGATCGACACCTGCTCCGCATGGCGGTGAATGATCGCACAGCTTCCTCCAGGCAGCTGGCAGCACGTTGGTCTACTGCTACAGGTGTACAATTGTCGGCTTCGTCAATTCGTCGTCGTCTGCTGCGCCGTGGATTGCGTGCAAGGGTGCCTTTATACAGGATTCCCCTCACGGCGAATCATCGACGGCTGCGTCGGCAGTGGGCTCTTGAGCACAGAGACAGGCGAGCTGATTGGCACCAAGTTGTCTTTTCAGATGAATCACGCTTCAATTTGTGGACCCATGATGGCCGTGTTCGTGTTAGACGTTATGCCGGTCAACGCTGCCTTCCTGAGTGTATTATTGAACGACATAGTGGTCGAACACCCGGAGTTATGGTCTGGGGTGCGATTTCGTATCATACGATCCAATTTGATACGAATTGAGGGTAATCTCAATAGCAACAGGTACGTCCGTGAAGTGCTACAGCCCGAAGTCGTTCCTTTCCTTCAAGGCATCCCTGGAGCTATCTTTCAGCAGGATAATGCACGCCCACATGTTGCGCGGACTGTTCGAGACTTCTGTTCAGCACAACGCATGCAACTTCTTCCTTGGCCTGCTTATTCACCGGATATGTCGCCTATTGAGCACGTGTGGGATATGGTTGGTCGGCGTCTCGCTCGTGATCCGCGTCCTGCAGTTTCCAAAGACGAACTTTGGTTGCGCATACAAGCGATATGGAATTCTCTTCCTCAAGCAGATATTCAACATCTGTTTGACTCCATGCCGCGTCGTATAGCAGCACTTATTGCAGCGCATGGTGGCTGCACCAAATACTGATTTCGGACGCTTAATTTGTTTCTTTTGTTTTGAAAATTTCATCATTTATTTGTATCAGTACAAGTCGTTTCTGCATTAAATTTCATTTGATTCTGATGATTCTTTCATGGTGTTGCATTTTCTACAAACAGCAGTATATAACCGGACCACAAAATTTTCAAGTAGTACAGTGTGGAAGTGATAAGAAGGTCCTGCTCTAATCACGTTCGTCCTCGTATCTTAACGTTGGTTCAAAATTGGATGCCCAGCAGCAATAATTCTTTTAATATAGAGACTACTTAATAGAGCGACGTTAATTAAAATAAACAATTCAAAGACTTATGATAGACTTTTCATCTTAGCAGCCAGAGATTCGTAGAGCTCAAGTTTCTGTTGCACTAATGACAATATTTGATCCAGTGATTAAGATGGAGGGTTTTGTGCCGATGACGTTGAAATCGAGTAGAGAGCCTGAGTCCTATTTCTATCCAAGGTCGTTGAGAAGAATCAAGGGGTTACCACATGTTTAAGTCAAAATTCTCTTTGTTTGTAGTGGGAAAGTTAGTATTGATTGATTGGTTGTATTAACGTCACACTAGAAGCAACATGAAGACTATTGAATTGAATCAACATGAAGGACCTCATAATTTTAAACCTCGGTCAAGTAAGCAGAACGACACCTAAGTGGGCACATCCATCTCCTAACTTCCACATCACGACTCCGGGAGGAATTTGAGCCTCGAAACATTTAACATGCATCAGCCTCGGCTGCACATCGGGTCTTAAATGGCAACAAGGTTTGAACCCACGACTCAACGAAAACCAAACCATCGGCCGCGAGTCCACGACCATGACCACTAGGCTACCGCGGTCGTGCAAGTTAGGAGAATGGGATATCAGCTTGGATATAGTTTAGCAACATTGATTCAAACCACTAATCTTCTCAGGGTTTATTAGCGCGATACAAGAGCTCTGCTACTTCATTCGCCAGAATACAACATTACGCCAAATGAGGTCTTTGCTACCTTATTTCATTTAATATCAAATAGCCCCGTTATGCCACAAATTGAATTCTATCCTGACCGAATTTGGACCCTAGATACCACTCCTACAGAGTCGACGACGATATAAAATATTGAGAAACCTCTGCCTCCAAAAAATGTAGAAAAACTGATCTGTGTGGAAGAGATATAATGGGATTGTTGTATGCTGGTGAGAGTCATTTTTCAAGTAAAGGGTTGTAGGTTATTAGCTCGATAATAATAAATGACCTCGAGCGAATAATAGTTGAGACTATTATGTTTTAAATGCAACTAGTTTCTTAAAGACTCAAAGTGTGTTCGAGTCCTGATTCAACATAAGATACACCTTTTACAAGGACTGTTGCACGCAATTCTGTCGGGGACCAAAGTCCTCACGTTGTAATGACATGGAGGGGAAACTGCCGGCTCAGGTGACGACATCATTATCTGACCTCGGTTTAGAATTATAAGGTGTATTAAAAATGGTACGCGAACCTTTGTTTCAGGCAAAAATAGGCAGGTAGAAAGTGTGCGATAAAAAGTACGAGTGGGCACCTCTTCACTCATACGAGTAGATTTCGTCTTCACCCCATCTGTTTAAAAAATGAAGCATTTCATCCGGAGTAATTAATTTTGTGAATGATTGCTTATATTTACGTCATAATTAGGAGCAACACAAGGGCTGTTGACGTTGGAACTCGTCATTTTGAGCCTCTGAGAAGTGACGAGAATGACATATGTGCTGCACCCTACTCTCCTAACTTCCATTTCATCCCAACTTGTGGACATTGAGCTTCGACAAATTTAAAGCCCTTCACTCCCGCTAGGATACGAGTATTTTGTGGCATCAGGACTGGAATCCCCGACTTGACGGAAACGACGCCAACCACGAGCTCGTGACTATCGTCTACCACTGCCGCATAAGTTTTAAAGCCCTCGTGCTATATTAATTTTTAAAATAAATAATGAAATAATATGATTCCAAAAATTCTTAAATAACATTTTCTTAAAAATCCTTAAATTATGTACTAAATATAAATAACTAAATAAAAGCACAAAGAATATTAATATAATAGCGATTTTTTTTATCTGAAAATGATACTGCGAAATACAAAATTCCAGCATGTTTTTCCTGAAAGAATTATAAAATGATATAATTTATCGATAATGATTTCACTCTGGCTATACCGAGCTACCATGGCAACGGAATATGCAAAAATTAAAAAACGCGAGAACGTCAATAAAATATTAAAATTGAGACGACTCCCCCCTTCTACCATTTTCAAGCATTTAATTTATCTATTAAAACATTTCGTGATGATAGATTGAATTTTTCGTTGTTATTTTAGAGCTTAAATTAATTTTGATTTATTCTGCCAAAATCTTAAAACTCTTAGCTTCTCCAAGCTTCGATGGAATTATTTTTTTCAGGAGTTATACAAGAAGCTATTTTCATAACTAGATTTCTTTTTGAAAAAAAATTACTTTAAATCAGAAGAAACCGAAACAAACGAGGCCAAATTTAAAATACTTTTCTGTTGGCTTTTCATTCAGGTTTTTCCCTGTGGAAGAGCTTTGTCTCTCGGAATAATTGAAAGAGTGGAGTTATTTTTCTGAGCTTGTCGAGTCGGCAACACGTGTTCGTTATTCCGTGTAACCTTGCCTCTGTTGTTATTGCACTGCTGTTGATTCAGGAGCTAGTGAATCGCCACCTCGACCCATGTGTACACCTGCTCTCTCTCGCTCTCTAGAAGCTGCTCTTGATACAGCTATCGCATATGTACAAAAATCCCAGATAACATGTTTTAGCACCACCATCACTAAAATGGATAGATTCACTAAAGATCAGAATGATTAAACTCAATGTAATAAACAGTGCAGAGAGTTCTTCAGGATTTTCACGCCTGTATAATAAGCTTTCGATCCGACATCTTTATTTCACCTTTGTTCCGTGTTATAGAGAAACACCAATTACGATAATTTCTCTCAGAGGGAAAAGGCATCCTACAAATTTTCATTCAAAAAAATCAGTAACAACTCAAAAAATAGTAACTGTTCAGACCTCGCTTTTAAGAGCCTTATTCACACACGGAACATATTTTCGGACAAAAAAAAGAGTCTCCATTTTTATATATATTCCAGATTTTATTGCATATATATTCGTTTATTATACTGTAACTTTAAAATTTAGAAATATTCCGTAAATTGCTCTGTTTTTCTCTGGAATATGTAAAGTAAAAATCTCATTTATTATTACAATATTTTTTTTTGATTGGTTGACTGACATCGCACTTAGAAGCACCACAGGGGCTAATGACGACGGACCCCGTAATTTTGAGCCTTGGTCAAGTGACGAAGACACACTTGAGCTGGTATTTTCCTCTCTTACCTTCCACACCACGTTAACGGGAGGATTTTGAGCCTCGACAAACTTAAAATCCCGGTACACGGTGGGTCTTTAGTGGCATTAAGGCTCGAACTTACGACTCGACGAAAAATGCCGGCCCCGAGTCTGCGACCATAACCACTAGGCTACCGCCGCCATAAATATGATTCCAAACCATTAAGCTAGAAGTAATGAAATTTAATAAAGTTATAACAAAATTGGTTTTATTTGCAAACTGTATCTAGCAATAATGAAATGATAATGGTAATTTATTTTTAAATGCACCTCTCAAAGTTTATAGTAGCTTGAATTAGTTATTGACTTATTCATCCTTAATTAAATACATCAAATATGAATTTAGGCGTCATTTTAATACCTTGATTTTCATTATAAATTATATAATCAAACTCTCTCCTGCTTATAACCGTGTAAATTGTACAATGATAATAATTTTATTTATAAATATTATAATTTATAAACTTTCATATTTATATGAATATGATGATAATTTAATTGTTTATATAAAGTTTTTATCTTTTAAATATGATATTTTCTCTATCACTAAAATACTTTTGTGTTTTTTTAATGCTCCTTCACCCTTATCTGGGTCGTACAACAGATAACTCCTCTCGTCCCTGTACAACGTGTTTCACTGCAGCCACTGTAACTTAGAGGGAAAAGTGCGTCACTGTGAGCTTCCTAAGAGAAATAACCGGATTTATCGGATTTGTAATACAAATAAAAATATTTTTAAAAATTTGCCAACCGCAAAAGGCCATTCATTGATTTCGGGAATCTAACAAACGAAGATTTCAGGGATGTCTCAAAGAAGTGACATACATGTTGATCTCTAAGTAAGATAACGGAAATGAATGTATGGAGAAAAATATAACTAAGTCGATTTTATTATTGGTCGCACTAAATCGACGGCCTTCAAACTATGTTCAAAGATTCATCTCCGCTGTTCCTCGAGTCATGATGAAAATTCAAAAAAAAAATTTTTAAACATTCACTCCAGTAGTTGAATAATATTTATTAACTAAAAATATAAATATACATTTAATTATATCTTTGAATATTAATCAAAAGCTTCGTGTGTGAGCTGCCCACGTCCGTAATGTGACGTCAGCAGTGCCGCACGCGCAAAAGTAGCTCCGCATTTTTTATTGTTCAATTGAAACGTATGCAAACTAGATTCCCATTCGCCTCGTAGTTTGTACAAAAAGTAAGTTACAGCTGTGTGCTCCTTGAAAAAAAAATTTAACGTATGTGACAGCAAAAGTAAAATATGGAAACAAATCAAATGCAAAACATGAAATACGACAGAAAATAACAGTAATTCAGTGACATTTTGACAGTTTTTGTAAAAAATAGCCAGCACTACTTCCCAGTCACTAAATATAATGCAAGGGTTTGTGACACCTGGAACACGAGTTAATACTATTAATGAGTAAATTACGTTAATTTTATGTTAACTCTTTAAAATAGGAAATACAATACTTTTCTTTAACTATTTTTACATAAAGACTTCTAACATATTGATCTACTATAAATGTTATTTTGAGGAATATAAGAGTAGGATAGGGTTTACCGAACATCTCCTATAGTTCTAACGATTCCGTGAGTCGACAGTGTTTGAAGACCACTACATTAAATCAAGGAGCTGAGAGTTATGGCGGAAAGCCGACATATGGTCATATGTCGTCAAGTGAGATCTTTAAAATAAATTCGTATTTTACTAATAAAATCTTTTGATTTGTCACAAAATAATTATGTCAATTTCTTATGTCACCAAACTAATACTGCCATCTGGAGTTAAAATTTTATTCGACTGTTTGTAAGATTTCAACGTGCTGCATTTATTTAAATTTCGTCTATTCTGTTAAAGTGTATGTTGAGTTTTCTAACAACTTAACATTTTTGTCATCTGCGCTTAAACGGAAATAAACAATTTCGTCATCAGTACAAGTGATAAGTTCTGAAAACGTAATCGGTGGTGTTTCATCTGAGCCGCGTGTTCTAGTGTCATCCTCTTCACTTGATCTTGGCTCAAAATGTCAAGTTCCGTTCCTAATAGCCCTAATGTCACTTACATGTGTGTGATTTTAATAACCAATTAATCAGCCAATACACATGATAATCATATTTTTTTTTAAAAAAAATCATGTTTTGAATATATCTCATTAATGGCTTTATACAGGACCTGATTAAATCACAGTTAAAGTCGTATGGTCTTAAAAAAAATAAATATTTTGCTCCCTACCCCCTCGTCAAGGCAAGCTATAAATAGGTTCTGTCTTTAAATTAAAGTAATATCATAAAATATATCGATTTCTTCCTTTTGATTATTCTTCATTCTGTATTAAAAGCTTTTTTAAAATTTAGAAGTAAAAACAAAAAAATTAAACACAAATACGTTTTAAATTAAACTACGAGAAATAAATGTATCAATTGTAAAAGCAGAAAAATTATACAATGTTACGCTAGGAATACAATAATACTGTGGTGATAAATACGGTATGGACTGTGGTAGTCCAGTATGTTATGTTGTTATCGGCGATTTTCAAATTAAATTGGAGATAATCGTAGGTTAAAGTCTTGATTCTACAAAACACCCTTCACATTTCAGACACCTCAATTCACATCATAGTTCAATTTCTCTTCTCAACTTCCAAGTCATAGAAGGTGAAGCGTAAAACGGAACTGCGCAATAAAATCCTAACGAAGCGTTGCGTTAAAATTAAGACAGTGAGGTAGCAGCTCATGTGACGTTCTCGTCGCTTGAACATGATTCAAAACAGATGGCTATCTCTGTTGGGTCTTCTGCGAGATTCCAAAAATTTGACTCATATATAGTTATTGATTGATTACTAATTTTGCTCTCAGATGCATCTTGCGGGCAATGAACTTCATAATTTTGAACCACGGTCAAGTGACAAGGATGACGCCCGACATGTCAATTTCACTTTTATTTCCACACCACGCTAATGGGCTGACATTGAGAAACGACAGATTTAATATGCATCAGCCTCACTGCACGACGGGTCTTTAGTGGAATCTAGACTGTAACACATGGCTCGAAGGAAATGTCGATCACGATACTGCGGTCGTATCGCTGACCACAGCAGTCTCCCCCTTAATTATTGATCAGTTGCGTTTATAAAAATCAAAAAGCTTCAGGACAAATGATTTAAAATTACAGGGCAAAATTTTAGTAAATCTGATTGATATGGGTATTTTTAAACGATAAAATGTTATGCATTTCATCACACAAAGTTGTACTCCTCTCTCTCTCTCATATATATATATATATATATATATATATTGAAATTTTAAATAAATAAATTTAATTATTCAATTTAAGATTCTAAAATTTAGAAAATAATTTAAAAGAATATCATGGAATTTCAATTATATTCTATAACAGTAATTACATTCTATTATATTCTGCGATCATAAACCAGAAATACCATCAAGACTATATTAAACAAAATATGTAAAATTAATTAAATTATTATAACTACTAAAGTGTTCGTAATTAATTAAAAAGTAATTACATATGTTTTAATTAACTTGAAGACACATTAATGATATAGATAAGCAATGCATCTTTTATTAAAACTTTTATTTGTATAATTCTTTTTCAATGAGCAGTGAAATGAAAGAGAAATTATATATAACGCGCACGTCAGACTTTTTATTATTACAAACTTTGTATTTCTATTAATTATTTAACTTACTATACATGTTCATAAGTAATACATGTCTTTCTAATTCAAAAATTAGACTCGAATTTCTACCCACTTGTTCTATCTACCGATGAGCTGATATTTGGTACACTCGTATAATAATACAAATTATGGTATGTTCAAGAAATGAAGGCGGGACTAAGGGTCAAGGTCTTGAACTTAACAACGTCAAAATAAGTTAAAATTTTGCATACACGTAAAACTCCGATGTCAATACAATACTATGGCGTGTGTTTATATGTACCCAAGTAGTGATGGAGTGAGGAAAGGTCTAGGAGCCAGAGCATTGCACTAAACAGAGTCAAAGGGAGTTTAAATTTTGCATACGCGAGTAGCTGATGTAATTGCTTCCTAAGTCTTATATTGCCAGATTAAAACGAATTTATTAAATGTAAGTAAAAATATTTTTAATTAAATGTTTATTCAAAGATGGACTATAAATAAAGAATATTTTTAATGTAAAATAATATTTAATTTTAAAAACCTTAGGCGTTAATACTTCTTTTGATCTCATATATAAGTTATGGTACTTTATAACTAATTTCCTAGCTAGCTTAGTTAAACGCCTCATGCTTTTATAAATTGCATAACATTAAGTATAAAAATTATTCTTATACCTTTTAGTCTATCTTTAAATAAAAATTTTGATAATTTTTTTTACTCATATTTATAAATAATCCTAAAAATCCACTGGAAAAATTCGGTGAAATAATTTTCTATCTAACCCTCCAACCTTTTACTAAAACATGAAAAAAGAATACCGATGCAAATCATAATTTTGAAATAACTACTATTTTGTGAATTTTTTCAGAAAACAAACAAACTTGCTAGTATCATCGCCTTAACTAATTTTCAATGTAACTATTTCACACTATTGTATCCAAAGCTATGAGGCAAATTTTTTTTTAAAGAAACAATGACACGTTAAAAATAAGTTCAACAAAATGTTCGTTTAAAAGCAAAAATTAAAATTTCATGAGAGAATTCGGTAAAAGAGAAAACACGAAACTCATTATCCCTAATGAATGGAAAGGAAAGGTACGCGCCTTCCTGGAACATGTTCAATAAACCACAGATATTTCGCCAAAAATAAATAACAATTACGAATAATTACCACGAGCCACAATTCGAATTATGCATACAGTTCTAAAGAAATATAATCACAGGGTTCGAATTTTAACATCGACGCAAATTAAAATAGAAGAAGGGGAGGGGGGTGCAGGGTCATTAGGCCTGCGAAGGCCGCCGCCGCTTCTATTTCTGCCGCGTGGCCTTTCTTCTTCTTTTCCTCGATAGAAATGCAAAACCATTCATTTGTGCATATTTTTAGTCCGTGCTTCCTCCTCCCGTTCCCTTCCTGGTCGTCTAGTAGACGCCAGAACCGGTTCACCCAGAATCCGTTCACTCTGTCTCTGAACCGATCCGTGATCCGCGCCAGTGTGACGATATGTGTGAATATATAGTCCAGTTCGTTTTATATAATTTACAATAAACATTAAAATACAATTTAATTATTCTAAAGTTATTGGCACAAATAAATATTTCGAAGAAATGATATTTAAAATGAGATGAATATTTTAAAATTTTAATTTAATTTTTTTTCAATAAATTTGAATGTTTCAATAAATTTGATACAATAAATCGTATTTCCAACACACATTTTAATTAAAACTTAACTTTTTTTTGTTTTATTCCATATATATATATATATATATATATATATATATATATATATATATATATATATATATATATATATATACTATATATATATATATATATATATATATATATATATCAATATATATATATATATATATATATATATATATATATATATATATATATATATATATATACTCCATATATATATATATATATATATATATATAAATATATATATATAAATATATATATATAAGTGAAACTTGAATGGAAAAATACCTGCAAAGAAACGTGTGTATCATTGTATCATTGAAGTTTGAAATGAAAAGTGTTTCAAGAAAAAAAAAATTTGACGTCTTACGATCCTTGCACGCTGACCACTGAGAATGTGAAGCGACAGTTGTGGACAAACGAACTGGTCAAGTGTGAGTAATCAAATGCAGAGAAATGATGTCAATGATCACTTCTACAACAAGTGTATAAAGGGCACCTTCAACGTCTACCTTACCAACAGCTTCTGTTACTACCTCTTTCAGTTAGCTGGTCAAATCGTCAGATATTTCTGTACTAACTTTAAAAGTTTTTTAAATTGTAATAGTCCTTGCATTATCCAATTACTTATATACCTTCTGACATATCTGGCGTTAGTTAGACGACTGCCCATTAGTCACACCTACGCAAGAAAGACTGGGGGCTAAAAAAAGGAAAATTACTTTTATTTACATTAATAATTACAGAAAGTACGAAAACAGACATGGCAACGTCTAGAAAGCAACTAGAGTACCCTTTCGAAGATGCCATGTGTTTCGTGAATAGCTACAGCAGCGAGTAAAAGTCTAGCAATGAGGTCCTCATTAGAATGGAAAGGAGTGCCTTGAGGTGTCCTCGTAACAAAAAGATGGATGTTTGATAAATCGAGAAAAAGTGCTGCGACTGGTGCACACCTCTTCCAGTCCATTAACAGCCATACATTACCCACATTCATATCGAAATGAACTGGAGTCCCATCATGCTGAAAACACGTGGCCTTTTGAACAACATCATCAAATAATTCTGGTTGTACATTAACCAGGAAAATTAAATACATCATTCCGTTCAGTCGATGAGGTAGTAAGCATGGTCCAATGAGGAAATCATTCCAAATATCCATTCACATATAACAAAGATCCGTGCATAGACACTTTCAGAGATATATCACTGTTAATGTTTGGACGTTTCAGCCTTTAATTAAAACCATTCTTAGGTAGAATTTCATTGTGATATAAATAAAGTTTTGCTCCCCCATCATTATTTGTTAACGTCGCACTAACAAGTAACACGCGGTCAATTGGCGACGGATCTTGTCATTTTGAATCTTGGTCAAGTGACGAAAACGACATCTCAGCTGGCCCGTCCCTCCTTCAAACGTCCATTTCAAGTAAATAAGAGGGCTTAAAAGTCTCGACAGAATTAACATGTAAAAGTCCCTCTACACGGTGGAGTTTTAGTGGCATCAGGATTAAAAATCATGACTCGACAAAAAGAAAGCCATTCACGAGCTCGAGACCTTGACCACTCTGCTACCACGGACATTTCCGACCCAACATTACTATACAAAAACACGTTTCTATACAAGTGTTGTATCTTTCATTAAAGAGGCAGCGGTAGCCTAGTGGTCATGTTCGCAGACTTGCGGAGGAGGTTTCGTCGAGTCGTGAGTTTGAGTCCTGATGGCACTTTTGACCCGCCGTGTAGCTGAGCTAATGCACGTTAAATCTGTCGAGGTCCCAAACCTCTCGAAAGCTTGGAGTGGATATTTGGAAGGTGGCATTTCACATG